>OZ036011.1:572500-865000 GCA_964035015.1 Corallium rubrum
TTACCGTAATTATTCGAATAAACGCCTCCCTCGAATAAACGCCGCCCTCGAATAAACGCCGCAGGGACAAGCAAAAATATTATTAAACGCCGCCCTCGAATAAACGCCGCACCTGAAGCGCCAAAAATTTAATAAACGCCGCGGCGTTTATTCGGTACTTATCTTTAAAAAATAAGACAACATTAAATCTAAAGCAGTCTTGGATATTTATTCTTCTCGATTACAATGTTATTTAGTTCAAAGTGGCTATACTTCATAGCTTTGCTACTTAGTTCTCTCTCTAAAACTTCTGCTATGCGCAGTTTCGTGGTGACAGCCGAGAATTTTGCCGGTACAACTAGTCCGATTTCTCTCTTTCTTTTTCCAGTGGCTTTCGCGAATAGTTTGTTCTCAGTGTTTGCGTCTAGGAAGTTCTTTAATAAGCGAGACAGCTCAATTGGGACGCCACCAAGAAAAACCATTTTGCAGTGGATTCTGGATTCCTGGGATGAATTGCCTACAGATGTCATCAAGAAATCGTTCAAAAGTTGTGCATTGAACCTTCCAGTTGACGGCTCAGAAGATGATGCGATTCACTGTTTCAAGGAGGGACAGCCGTGCAACACTGGACAAGCCGTCCTGAAATCACAACTGGATATTCTCGACGAGCCAGAAACGAATCCTTTCGACACTGAAGAATACACGTCTTCCGATGTTGAAGAGGCATGCCCTACTATTCAGCTGTTAGACTCGGACCACGAAGGAGACAGTGACATTGAAATAGAATGAAACTTAGTCATTATATAAGACAGTGAACAGTTCAATTTTCATATATATTTATATATATTTAAAAGACATATGAATTTTATTCTTAGTTTTTTAATAAATTCACAGTTGTTGTTACAAAATTTGCAATAAACGCCGCCCTCGAATAAACGCCGCCCTCGAATAAACGCCGCCCTCGAATAAACGCCGCACCTGAAGCGCCAAAAATTTAATAAACGCCGCGGCGTTTATTCGAATAATTACGGTATGCCGCGTGACCATAATGAACCAATGGCAGCCTGAGTTACATTGCGTGAAAACCCAGCTACATAACAAAATAGATTATGTCGTATGCAATAAACAAATTTTTTGTTATAGTTCTAAGTTTAAGTACTTGTTGGATAGTCAGTCGATTTTAATTACCTTAAAAGGTCTGGTGTGACATGACAACTGACGGTGGAGGTTTCATGCTCGTTGGGCACAAGAATTCTTCAATCATGTGGACTGTTCCATCCAATAATGACCCTGTTGATCCATTTGGCGTACCTCATTGGTCAAGTGCACTTGGTAACGCTCCAATCTTGGACTTCAGAGTTCAAATGTCTGATGGCAACCACTTCAAACAAACAAAAACACACTGGTAAGTTTCGCGTCTTTTCAGTAAGTTCACCCTCGAGGTTGGACAGGTGACCGGACAACAAATGAACAGACGAACGAAGTAACAAAAGAACGAACAAACAAACGCACAAACAAAAGAACGAACCGACGAACAAACAAACAAGCAAACAAACAAACAAACGAACGAACGAACGAACGAACGAACGAACGAACGAACGAACGAACGAACGAACGAACGAACGAACGAACGAACGAACGAACGAACGAACGAACGAACGAACGAACGAACGAACGAACGAACGAACGAACGAACGAACGAACGAACGAACGAACGAACGAACGAACGAACGAACGAACGAACGAACGAACGAACGAACGAACGAACGAACGAACGAACGAACGAACGAACGAACGAACGAACGAACGAACGAAATCTAAGCGACTATAATTTACAGTAATTACTTCATCAAGGTTGTTTCGATTAAATAACAAGCGTCCGTTAAAAAAACTTATGGTTATGGGAGAGAAAGGATGCGACCAAATCGCTGGGATTGGAAACATTGCGTATGTAAAAGATCTTCAGACGGAGAAAATTGTCACAACCAATTTTCGCTGTTCAATATTTGGATTACCACATCAACCACAAACACAAACTGGATGGGTGAGTATATAATTACTCAAAATTGTCAAGAATAAGGGACGAATCATTATTTTAATGGAGAGAGGATTTACTTACACAAACAGATTATAGCGTCTATGAAGTGAAAAATTCGTTGGGTTTTTTTTTTTAATAAACAAAGGAACATACTGATGAGCATTCACTGAAAATTTCAAGAAAAACTGATGCATCGTCTTTTCGCTATTAAAGCCTGGTTTCCATACGATCGCCCCAGTTGCCCAAATTTCTCCAATCAGACTAGAGATATTTCGAATCGCCCAATCTGATTGGATGGATTCAGGCGATTGGGACGATCGAAACAATCTTATGGAAACCAGGCTTAACGCTCAAAGTTTGCCATGGATATAACTCGTTTTGGAGAAATTTGAGCTCCTGCATGGTAACAATGCCTTATGACATACGCAGATGGATCTTTCAAAATATAATGTTTGATATGCTGCCGAAAAAGCGAAGGTTTTTTTGAGCGAAGGTCCTTCGTCAGAGAGAAATGTCATTGTTTTTTTAAATCCAACGATAATCCATTATTTTTATGCATAGTTACGTACGCAGAAAGCATTGTACCGAAACCCAAAGTGTCTCCCAAATCGAACTAGCCATGGTAAAATTTGATAATTAATAGCGCCAAGATTATACATCCGACTCTCTTGAAATTTGCAGCGAATGTTCCTACCATGCTCCTCTGTTCTACAAAACAACAAAAATGCCAACGAGGTTTTTACTTCATAGACACTTTAACCATGGTACAAATCGTGAAGCTGTACAAAGCCCTCCACAGAGTCCCACCACCACCACCGCCATCACCGCCAAGGCCACCACCATTGCCACCACCACCACATGCTAAATTTTGATATCAAGTTCTTAAAAGACAGTTCTCAACATGTACTATAACCTGGAAATAATGATTTCCAAATTTCATAAAAGTACCTTCAAAGTAATTATTTTGAGTTTAAAGGGTCAAGAACACGCAAGTCGCGACGAGTTATCGATAACTGCAGTCTGTAGTAATCATATTCAGTTGAAATGAAGGAGTACATTTGTAGTGCGGTACACCAAGTTGTTTAACTCTTTCCTGTCCGAATAGGTCTTTGGTATTTTA
This sequence comes from Corallium rubrum, assembly GCA_964035015.1. Classification (NCBI taxonomy): domain Eukaryota; kingdom Metazoa; phylum Cnidaria; class Anthozoa; order Scleralcyonacea; family Coralliidae; genus Corallium; species Corallium rubrum. Next base: position 575,638 of record OZ036011.1, read on the forward strand.
TTCTGGCCAACGCCAGACGGTTTTTTTATTCACCTCTGGGGAAGCCTTCCGACAGGAATGAGTTAATACAGATAACCGCTGACTGAACATTTGCAAGTCAACATTAAAAGGCCTACGTAAACCTATACATATTTATATTGATTTTGTGAAATATTTTCAGGAATAATATTATTAGAAATATAATGCATGATACGACGTATAGGTTCATAATAAAGAAATTACAAATAAAGGCTGGGTATTGGATTTTGAAAAATAAGAAATTGTATCTCCTCAATGTGAAAGTCAATCAATCATAATTTTCAAGATACAAACAAGGGTTCCATGATTAGAAATACTTATTCAAAAAATATCTAAATATTTACTTCAAAAAAAATAATAAACTTAGTATCACCACAAATTCTCGCATACTATTAACTTTCATTTTCCTATCGTTATTTAGTCTATGATGAACCTCTGTTTGCAAAAGCCATGTCCTTGGGGCTTCGCATTCCATCATAAATATCCTGTTCAGCTCGACTATTCTGGTGCTTTCAGGTATAAGTTGCTAAATTGAAGCGATTAAATTAAACAAAGTGCTAAAGAATAGTCACAAGTGCTCTTCTTAAGAATTAGATTATAAGTTAAACTAATTGCGAAATAGAGATTATTAGTTATTATGAATAATTTCGGATTATTTCAAAAAATGAAGCGTAGCCATTGTTGCTGTTTGAAAATCAAGGTAAGACAAATCTTCCCCACTCCTCGACATCTCAATGTTGTTTTACTGCACGACCGCGCGGTCCGGGTACTCGATGAATATCGACGAATAGATATCGAGTTGAGTAACCACTTAGATTGCAGCATTTGCAATACTATACCAGTAAGGTTCAACTAAACTATGAAGATATACCTTCTTATTAAGCAAGATTAAGACCAAAAGATTCTATCGCATAAAGCACATTTATTATGTGTATGGCACAACCTATGCCTTGCTAGGTGTTTTTAATAAATAATTTTCGCAACTGCTTTCGGTTTGCTCTTAAATGTCGAAATTCTCTGAGCATAATTCTCACACTTCACATTTTCCCATCACCATGCAATTATTAAGTGTAGTTTAATCAACTAATATACCAATTAGCTAATCTCTCTGCTTACCTGTTTGTTTGACCGTCCCCAGGATATCTCACAAAATACTAAACAGGTTTTCATGAATGTTTAGGAAAAGATTGATCCTAGACCAAGGACCAACCCATTCAATTTTGGTTAAATTTGGTTCAAATTTTCATGGGAAATTAATAAAAATTTGACCACAGAATGCTTGATTGCGCTCATTATCCTTATTTTATGCAAAGATTTTTGCATAATTTTGGCACGAGTGCAATCAAGTATTTTATTCATTCATACATGTGTAGATCTCGTCATTCTCGTGAGCTAGCCTGGTTAATGGAGTGATTCGTTTCCTTTTTAGAAATCTCTAATAACCCGCTGTCGGAGGTATATATGTAGTTTCTGAGCGCCTTCCTGTTTTTCTTATAGTTACAGCGTGACTGGAAAAATATCACTTGGAGCCACTGGCAATGCAACAGCATTCTTTGGCTGCAACCAAAACCACGTAAAGCAACTTTATTTATTTAGACTTACATGACAGTATTTAGATACTAATGACCCAATGGTCCTTATCCCTTGATGGTACTAGTTAGTAGAATTAACTGGGAAACTAAGGTATTGATTTTGGCGAAGGTAGGAAAACCAGAGACTCAGAAACATTGAAACAACCCCATCAAGGTACAGAAGAGAACCAACAACTCCACTCACATAAAGATAAGTCCGTCACCCATTCAAGTACTAACCCATTCGACTGGGCTTAACTTCAACTGTGAGAGGCAACGCTACATAAAGTCAGTAAAACGAAAAGATTTTGTCGAGAAATTTGGTGTAGTACAAGAAAAACAAGCTTTTAAAAGGAAAACCTAAGTTTTTAATCTACCGTTTTAGTCAAACCGTTCAGCTTCTACATGTTTGGGGTTGTAGGAGGAACAGGCCCACGTGCTTCTTTTGAATTTATCTTTTCGATAATAGTAGAGATGTTAAACCTTCTGCGATAAATAAATCGTCCAGATTTATATAAGCTTTTCGTTCGATTTTAGATAACCTTTTGTTTGATTTGCATCCGAATATTGAATATTATTATCAAATATAGTCACTTGAAAATCTAATGCATGTTTGGTGTTGTGGAAGAAACACTCCCACACACTTCCTTCGAATTAGTTTGCTTTGATGATGATAGAAACTATATATAACCTTCTCCGTTAAATCATTTTTCACATGTGAAGTTAATTAGACTGTACTTTGCCAGAATTAGCAATGTTATTGTCAAAAAAAATTATGTTTATAAATTGAAAATTTTGACTTTTGCTGCCATTACCCTTCATTGCTGAAACTAATTTTTGTTTTATATCTCTTGGTTAGTGCTGTGGTTGTTATGGACCAGTTGGAGGTACAAAGAACTACTGTACTACAAAATGCAAACCCATCAATGGAGGAACTGTCGTTAAAAATGTCTATACTTGGTTTTGGGTAAGATCGACACTTCCCAAGCAAGTTTGGAGGAAGTGCATGGAATTCAACACTACAGACGAAAACGATAAATCCGTCTGGTATAAGTTAGTCGGAGGAAATGTGATCCCAACTAAAGTAAGTTACACATTTACATGTTTCAAAGAAAATATAATGATTTATAACAATACTTCAAAAACTCATTAATAATTCATGACGAAAACACAAAGGAAATCTTTACCATGTCCATGGTTTTATATCTGATAAAGAAACCTCCTGATTTACATAAACTTTAGCTTTGATTTTCTCGGCTTAGCTAGACAACGTTATCTTTCAAACTTACTACGCCAATGAACTTACCAAATGGGTCGTTTTTGAAGCTATTTGAAACATTCGCAGTATGTGTTTTATCAGATCTAAAACACGAGGCGATAGCCTCGTGTTTTAAATCTGATAAAACACTGCTGCTCATGTTTTAAATATTACTAAACAATGGTTAATATAATTTGAGAGCATAAAGTAATAAATTTAGATCTGATAAAACACGTACTGCGAGAATAACTTTTGAAAAGCTTTAAAAATGACCCATTTGGTAAGTTTATTGACGTAGGTTTTTTTTTGAAAAACACGTTGCCTAAGCCAAGAAAACCAAACCTAAAGTTTATGTAAATAAGGATTCTTTATGTAATAGTTTAAATATGAGCGGCCGATCGGCGAGCTATTGTAGATGCCCATAAAAATCGGACACGAATATTTTAACTTCCTTATCAAATTGTAAGTGTAAATGACGAACACTTAAAAGGTTAAATAAGATCATTTTAACTCAGAAAAAGCTGAATTTGAGCCACTAGTGCCTATTAACTTTGATAAAACATTGATGTTTTATTAATCAATGTTTTATCCGTATTTAAAGATGCTGATTAAACATTCATTTCTTTTGAGTTTTCGTCATGAATTATTAATGAAGTTGCTAAGTAATATTTAAAACATGTTTTATTAGATTTAAAACACGAGGCGATAGCCGAGTGTTTTATATCTTATAAAACACATACTGCATGGGAATGTTTTAAATAGCTTCAAAAACGACCCATTTGGTAAGTTCACTGGCGTAGTAAGTTTAAAAAATAACGTTGTCTAAGCCGAGAAAATCAAGGCTAAAGTTTATGTAAATCAGGAGGTTTCTTTATCAGATATAAAACCACGGACATATGGTACTGATTTCCTTTGTGTTTTCCTCATGAATTATTAATGAGTTTTCGAATTATAAGTAACACCACGATTGACTCGGTTTCTTTTGTTCTCACCGGGTAATTTAATCTCTAATTTCCCCTAAACAGCGGAAATTTCTAATTTTTCCCTCTAGCAGGGCAAATTTCTAATTTCCTCCTCATTAGCATGCATGACCAAACATCCAAACAATACTCTTTTACACAACAAATAAATGCATTATTATAAGATACTTGTGGCTTTACAAACTAAAACCATGACATGTCGGGAAATTAGATTACTTATAACTTAAAATTACTTGTTTTATATGCATACCTATTCACTAGAAAAAAAGTATCATTAACACTCATCTCATTCTTTCTTAATTTCTTGTCAAGGGTCGTTGTTCCAAAAATGAAGTTCTTTTAAACGACGGAGTACGTATGAAAATGGAGTTTGAATTAAGAATACAATATCTTTTTCTGTGTGTTTTATAAACTTGCTCATAATCCAGTACATTGCAGTATACATTACAGTATATAGTACAGTATACATTACAGTATACCGGCATTTACAGAATACATTACAGTATACATTGCAGTATACAGTACAGTATAAATCACAGTATACATTACAGTATTACTGACTCGAAACTTACAAAAGGCAAAAAGACTTACCAAAACGCTTAATTGACTTTGTCTTCGTAGTTTCAATTCAACTAAACAAATTCACCAGACTCAACAAGTACAAAGAACAGCTTTAAATTTATCCAGGGGTTTTTTTCAGACCTTTGAAGATATGTATAGATCTTCCTTCCTTGGAAAATAGACTATTTCGAACCAGACAAGCTCGAAACAAGCTTTGGTTTTCAAAATATTCCGAAAAGTCCAAAGTTCTTGATCAGATGCAATAATCGCGTATTCACGTGAACAACTGAACAACGCACGATTAAAGCGACGTCAGAGGGAAACATTGCACTGTTTTCCTCTTTATTTTTGACGTCAGAGGGAAACAGTGCAATGTTTCCCTCGGCAGAAAGAAACGTTGAGCTTGTTAAACAACACGTGACAATGATTTGATACAGTATAGTATACAGTACAGTATACATTACAGTATACAGTACAATATACATTACAGAATACATTACAATATACAGTGCAATATACATTACAGTATACAGTGCAGTATACATTATACACTTGTTGACTGGCGCCGAGGGAAACATCGAGTTTTACGGACCCGAAGGCTTCAATGTCACCCGAGGGCTTTAGCCCAAGGGTGACATTGAAGCCTGAGGGACCGTAAAACTCGATGTTTCCCGAGGTAAAAGTCAACAAGCGTTTTGTTATATACCAAAGACTTTTAAAATACAAAACACCAAACTGACTCGAAACTTGCAAAAGGCAAAAAGACTTACCAAAATACTTTGACTTTGTCTTCGTACTTCAATTCAACTAAACAAATACACCAGACTCAACAAGTACAAAGAACAGCTTTAAATTTATCCAGGTTTTCTTCAGACCTTCTTTTAAGATATGTATAGATATTCTTTCTTTTGGAAAATGGACTATTTCGTACCAAACAAGCTCGAAACAAGCTCTTGTTTTCAAAATGTTCCGAAAAGTCCAAAGTTCTGAATCTGATGCAATAATCATTGTGTATTCACGTGAACAACGCATGATTAAAGCTGACGTCAGAGGGAAACATTGCACTGTTTCCTTCTTCATTGTTGACGTCAGAGGGAAACAGTGCAATGTTTCCCTCAGCAGAAAGAAACATTGAGTTTGTTGAACAACACGTGACCATAATTTGACCAATAGGATTTCATCTTTGGCAAACAAAAGTCTTTGGTATATAACAATACAGTATACAGTACTGTATATAGTACAATATACATTACAGTATACATTACAGTATACCTTACAGTATACTGTACAGTAACATTACATACAGTACAGTATAGTATACATTACAGAATACAATACAGTACAGTATATATACATTACAGAATACATTACAGTATACAGTACAAGTAATGTTTACAACACGAGCGGCCATGTTGTATTGAATATACAATCACGAGCCGAAGGCGAGTGATTGTATATTCAATACAACAAGGACGCGAGTGTTGTAAACATTACTTGTACTGTATACTGTAATGTATTCTGTAATGTATACTGTACTGTATTGTATTCTGTAATGTATACTGTACTGTATTGTATTCTGTAATGTATTCTTGTGAAATGAATAAATAGTAAAAATCCCTTTGGGATATTGAGATGCTAATTTGCTAATTAGTTACAAGCACTAGTGGTTGTATCAGAAGAGTATACATCCACTAGTGGTTGTAACTAATTAGCATCATTGGTTTTAGTTTGTATGGGGTTTACAGGGGTAACATGTGACGTAATTTCTGAAATTGGATTGGCTGCAAAACTCATGAATTAGTAATGAATTTCACAATATACATTACAGTTTGTAGTGCAGAGCACTAGTGCCGACTCCCAAAATGCCCGGACAGCGTTGCGCGCACCGCGCAATTAATTTTTTCAACGCTTGGGTACGAAACTGTTTTGTCAAGTCTAACCAAACTAGTCGCGTGTATTTCAGATGGTGGTTGTTCCTGATGAAAAGATCGCAAAAAAGATTCCTTCTGTGCCTGGACTGATGGCGTATCGCAAGGACAACAAGAAACTTTATGTATGGTCAAACAAAACCTGGAACGTAATACCTCAGGAGAAAAAGGTATGAATGGTACGAAAAATCAATGTATCAATATATGACAATTAAATTGAGATAATAAGATCCAAGATTCCATTTTTCTATTAAGATGAAAGATACCCTGGCTCATTTACATATTAAAAAAACAATATTAAAAAATATCTATTATTAGAGTTGAGCTGTTCAGGTTTTAAGTTCATATCAGACAAATGTTTATAAATTAGCAAGATTACCATTCCGCATTAAAAAATATATATAAAAAATAAATTATATTACCTTGGCAATATAAATTAAGTTTGTCTGACGTTTCAGTATTGTTCTTCGTTTTTGAAATATTTCAATTTGTTTGATATGTAAATAAGATAGCGCATAGCAAAATCAGTTATACATCAAAGTTTGCTCAACAAAATGAATTGAAACTGGTCACATAAAAACTACTTGCGACACTAACATTGCAAGTTGAGCAATCATTGAGGTAGTGATTTTGTACTGCTGTACTCTGGTTATGACATATCAAACAAACTGAGATATCTCAAAAACGAAGAAAGATACGGAAAAGTTGTAAAAGGTCTTCTTTTATAATTTCACAAGTTCTTTCATATTAGAAAAACTGAATATATATTGCCAATGCCTTTTAATTGTTTTTATTGCAATTTATAAATGTTGAAAACATTAAATAATTGTCAGTCTTTTGCGTAAAATTGGTTACAATATAAATATCTTAATACACTGAGTGATACATACACTAAAAAGCCGCATAAACAAAACTGCAGATTAAGGGGGCCATTACATGGACCAGGTTGGCCCGGTTAACCGGGATGAGTTTACGAAACGATTAGGCTACATGGAGCCGGCTAGCCCGGTAAGCCGGGATGATTTCAGGCCGAAATTCGCAATTATCAAGTAAATAAGCTTTACTTCAGTTTTACACGAATTAGTCTATTGTTTATTTTGTAAGCCCATCGTTACTATAAAAAGATTGTTAAAGTATTAGCTAACCCAGGAAAGCGTCTTTACGAAGACTAATGAATTTATTAAAGCTTCGCTTTGATGACGAAACACACAAAGAACGTTGATGTTCTATTAATTTCAGTTCCTTTCAGCACTGTTTATTCACACAGTCAAGCAAACGAAGGCGTATCGAAGCGAGTTCAACAGTTTTTTAGCCCGGTTTGCCGGGATGAAAACGATTACGGACATTTTCATTCCGGTTAACCGGCTAGCCCGGTTGCGACAACCTGGATACCGGTAAACCGGGCTAGCCCTATAGGATTTCTAAATGTGCGAAGGCTACGCTAATTGCAGAAATCAGTAGCCCGGGTAAACACCTAAACAGGCGTCTTGTTCTCCGTTAAAATGTTGTGAGTGGGTTTACACTTACTATATTGTATAGATGAATGTGAAGATAAAATGTTAGGGGGAAATGTTGTTACCTATACAAGTTATGATGCGCAAGCTATGTTTGCAATTTTGAAGATGGTGAACTGGTTTAATCGACTTGAAAGACAACTGGCAAAAGTTAACAAAACAGTTGAAGAGCACTGGGCATCCACAGGTACACATTTCTAAAATATAAACGTATATACGCTTAACTGGCTAATTCCCGTCCGGGTTATCCCTTGACTAGTAAAATCATCAGGCGTAAAGGTGTTAAGTAAAGGTGTTAATTAACCAGTGTAAGATATAAAGGACTTGAAAGTCCAACATTATGGCTCTCATCTAGAATTCAGAGATTAGCCATTTCGTATAATTTAAATATCTCAGTTACTACTATTTTTAGCAAAAACTTTTTTGGCGTTCTGACTTGCAAAGTGTAACAGAACAAACGTGAAAGGTTATAGCTAGAGTTTGACTGGATGCAACGATGACTGTCATTGGGTTGGTTTGTGGTCACATGACCTTAGCTAAATTTCAATGTCTACCGAGCGGGCAACAATTGAGAACTTATTACCTGCTCGGTCAATAAGTTTTCACTTGTTTCCCGCTAGAACTTTGAACTCTTCACGGCATCCTAAAAACAAAAGCTTGTTTGGTACGAAAAAAAAGAATATTTATAGGTCTTCAAAGCAATGTGCGAAGATTAACTGGAGAAATGTATTGCTGTTCTTTTGTTCTGAGACTCATATTTGTTTGGTTGAAGTGAAATTATGGAGAAGGCGAAATGTTTTGGAAAGACCCCGTTTACACGATGCCGGTACAATTTGAAAACGGAACAAAATCATGCCGTTTAGGCCTTGCGTTTACACGATACCGGCACAAAAATAACATGAAATATTATGTGCTGTATTTGCATACCGGCATGATTTTGTTCCGTTTTTAAATTGTACCGGCATCGTGTAAACGGGGTCTTAGTCTTAGCGTTTGTCTTTTGTGTACTTTCCCTTGATAAACGTCGAAATTATATTCAGTGAAACTCAAGCTATATAACAAAAACTTAATGTACGATCCCTCAGGAAACAGTTAGTTCTGTTTTCCCTCGAGTCTCGATGTTTCCCTCGACTTTGTCTCGGGAAATATCAAGACTCTCGGGAAAACAAAACTAACTGTTTCCCTCGGGAGCAGACATTAAGTGTATATTAGTTTTCGTAAATCTGTTATTCATGTGATGATAGGCCACGCACATTAAGTATAGGTTAGTTACAGAACCCGAGGAAACTACGTCAGTTATTTACCGAGGGTCGAAGGCCCGAGTAGTTACTGAAGTTGGGGTAACTAATCTACTTAGTTCACGATTACAGAGGTTCGGCTAAGAAAACTGAGATGCTGAGTTCGTTATCACAGAGGTTGTCTAAAAACACTTCAGTCGCGATGATAAATCCTTTATCACAATTTGTGACCATTGATTGAACCTTATTTTCCCAACCACGCATAAATCAAGTTAATTGCCCCGGGCTAATATACTGTACAGTGTGTATAAAAAAAAACGTAACCCTTAGAAAATAATTAGTATTCTGTTCAAACAACCTATTGTAGTAGTTTGAAAGCCCTAACCACCTCTGAGCCACGGATGCGTAAAAAACACGGTTTTATAGACCTGGGAAATTAAGATAACTTGAAGTGTATGCATGGTGAAAGTATTTAAAAGCTTTTTCTCTTCCTGTTCGGCTGATTAATTTATAACGCAGCGCTTTTAGGGCTTTCAAACTACTACAATAGGTTGTTTTAAAAGAATACTAATTAATCTTTTAAGGGTTCCGGGTTTTTTTTATACACACTGTCTATTAGCCCAGGGCAATTAACTTGATTTATGCGTGGTTATATATTGGCCTGGGGCAATTAACTTGATTTATGCCACAGGGAGCAGAGAAGTCAGGTATGAGTTATATTTACTGAACGTCTTACCTTTGACAACTTATGAATCAATTCACAAACCTGGATGGCTTTGGATGGCTGGATTTTAAACTCGTACGGCTTGGCAAGTTAGCAAACACTTCGTGTATTAAAATTCAAGCATTCATTACACCGCAGCCTATAGTATTGTGGGCTCGCATTGCCCCGAACGTCAGCGAAGCTTGCTTCGGAAAGTATATGCCTAACCGATGTACCCCGATGGTAACCCGAATAAAAATAGAGAAAGGGAGGAGACTCTTAACGTTCAATCGTTCGATGTGCACCGCAACACCTGGTGACGGAAGTGCACAAAAATACCGGAAGCGAATGGGTAATGACCTCATTAGACCAGTTGACCGTTGAAAATTTCAAGGAGATTTCAAACCATAAATACATCGAACACGGAAAAACATGTTTTTGTTTCTAAATGCCGGTAAGATCTTTGAATATTAAGTGCATTCGTACGTGTACGTAACAATATTTCGATGAGATCTGATCATATAAAAGCTTGGGCCAAAGTAGAACTTTGATTAAATTTTTAAATGCGTATAAATATGAGTCGGTCGCTTGATGCAAAACCAGGGTATTCTCTTATTCAAGCTATAAATTTGTTCATATTTTGAGTTCGATCTTGTGAGTCAACTCCTTTGTGTGAAGCTTTATATAATATATCAACAACGAGTTTAAGTGTTTCATCAGGGGATCCAAACACGAGAAAACATGATGAAAGCACGAGGCCGAAGGCCGAGTGGTTTTATTGTTTTCGAGTGTTTGGATTCCCCTGATGAAACACGATAAACGAGTTGTTGATATGGCATCTCAATCGAGTGATTTCAATTGAAAAATACAATTAAAATAAACCCTCATGAGATTTTATTCATGAGTGTGTGTAGAATTTATTCATACAGCAACTTGTTTGTTTTGCATCGATAATTAAGATCTTAAGAATTAGATGAAAACCGGTTTTCATCTAATATCTGGAGTGGTATACGATTTTAGCGTGTTTTCCTGGCGTATCCAACGTCAATCAGGTGATTGAATGGACTACTGTAATTGGCTGATTATGTCATGAATTGTTAATGAGTTTGAGATAATAATTGAAACACTGAAGTGTGACGTTTGACAGTCTAAGATAAAAATACGAGTCTCGCCTGCCGTAATTACCGTCGATCGGTTGATATTCCCTTCTGTTTCAGCCAGGTTTGGTGTATGAGAATTTAAGAATTGAGATCTAGTGAAAAGACCGCTCGCTGATTTAGTTATAATAAGTGGAAAGGACAATCGTTTCTTAAAATATTAACTTGGGGGAAAACCACTTTCCACTATGTTCATATCAACAAATACGTCATTTCCGTCACAAGGTGTTGCGGTGCACATCGTACGAAAACAATCTGTAAATTTTGGCCGCCAAATATGCACCTTTAACAACCATTTCTACAAATATCTTGCACGATTTGGTGAGAATATACAATGTTTAGATAGGATACTTAAAATACGGCTTTTTTGTTAAATCTCATGCGAGTTAGAGCAATTTGAACAAAATGGTCCGACAGCTGTTTCCTCCCTTTTCCTATTATTAAATCTATGTTGATCAATCAACTCGCATGCGAGCCCACAATACTTTAGGCTGCGGTGTAATGAATTTGCTTGAATTTTAACACACGAAGTATTTGCTAACTTGCCAAGCCGTACGAGTTGAAAATCCAGCCATCCAAAGCCATCCAGGTTTGTAAATTGATTCATAAGTTGTCAAAGGTAAGGCGTTCAGCAAATATAACTCATACTTGACTTCTCTGCTCCCTGTGTTTATGCGTTGTTGGGAGTAACTATTAATAAACAACCCGCGGTACATCAAAGAAAACCGAGGTGATCATGAACTAAACGTTGTTATTGTTTGAAAAATAAATCAAGCAAATCAGTTTAAAATTGGCAATCTAGATTTAGTAAAACCTTAAATTAGCCTATTTTAATTACATTCTCGCTTAAAATAGTAGCCTTAGGTTGTGTTCAGACTGATTGCCCGTGTCCGGTGTCAGTACGCGGGTACCAAATACAAGGTTAAGGGTGTTCACATACGCTGCAAAACCATAGATGCTTGTGAGGTTTCGTAGCTCTAGCTATAATGTTCAGCTACGTGAACAACGCTTAATTTGTCGAAAATATATATGATTTTTATCGAAATATAGTAAGGTTAGATATACTGGCGAAACAGAGAACGTAGGAGTCTAACGTTTCGAGCGAAGGCCCTTCGTCAGAGAGAAACGTTTCTCTCTGACGTAGGGCCTTCGCTCGAAACGTTAGACTCCTACGTTCTCTGTTTCGCCAGTATATCTAACCTTACTATATTTCGATTGTTGTTTCTACACTGCCTACGCAGCACGCTACTTTTATTATGATTTTTTATGTTGCCCCAAGAGAAACAGTGCCGGACATCATGGAATTCTTGTTCAGACTAGTGCTTGTGCCAACCTGCTAGACGACCCCTTTACCTCGTGCTCGAGTACCGCGCCTGGACACTGCATCTGCCGTTTTTGGTTTTTTTTTGCATGCTCGAATAGTGACTACAGTGTTCAGACTAGCTCCTGGGCACAGGTATTCATTCTGAACGCAGCTTTAATTGTAACTTAACCAGTTATAACGTGCAAAATAATCACAATGCAAGCCAACTTATCCTGTAAATCTATATTTTAGCTATGAATCCAGGGTACGCATTACACTTCAAGGGAAACAATATTGTTGATTACGTCATAAGCCAAGGAGCACCAGCAATGACCGAAATATCAGTTTGTCTATGGACCAAAACAAAGCAACAGTCATCATCTGGTCATTTGGTATCTTATGCAGTGCCGGGCATAGCTAATAATTTTCTGTTAAGAAGTAGACGATATTTTGACATCATAGTGATGGTGGGAGATACACTTCCATCTGGGCAAGAACAATCATTTATTTCCGGGTGAGAAAAAAAATTAAAATTATACTTTAACACAAACAGCAAAATATTTGCTCTTCAATACTAATAGTAGAATGTTTTTTCAATACAAAAAAGACAATACGCTTAAAATACAACTACAATACACCTACGACTATGACTACGACACGACTACGACTATATCTTTCGTATACGACTACGACTATATCTTTCGTATACGACTACGGCTACAATTACAACTACACCTACGACTACGACAATGACTACGACAACGACTACGACTACGACAACGACAATTGCAACTATAGCTACAGCTACAGCTACAGCTGCAACTACACAACTACACAACTATTAAACTTACCTATTAAACTATTGTTATATTGTTAAACATTGATATATTTTGTTGATGTCCTTGCCAATATAAGCCTATATAATTTACACAAGGAAATTTCTTTGACATGTTTCAAATTGACAAGTTTAATTTGTCTGTCATGTGCAAAGAAAAACCGACCAGTTTTGCTTTGCTTTTACGGGTCTCCTTTTAATTTTTAAATTCGTCGTTTGTGTCACCTTTAAAACGGATTAAACAGAAGACGTACTATGTCTTACTGAGAGGAATTTCATCTTTGATTTATTTAAACGCCGTACTAACGAGTAACTTTAAATTACTGCGTCAAAGTTGGACGAGTGCGTCTGACTGTTCTTGTTTAAAACGGAGCCAATGCGTCGTGCACCAACCTATGGCTCCCAAAACACACTTTGTGTGTTAAATAACATACCTATTTTTAAGATGTACCTGCAAGATATATTGCAACAATGAATAGTTCTGAAATTATTATCCATCTTGTTGCATATATACTTACATGACTTTCATTCTGTTTATAAAATTCTCACTGACAGCAACTGCATGGATCAGCGGTCCGGAAAGGCAGATTCCAGACCGCTCTGGAACCAATCGAATTGCTGGATACTGTCAGCCTTCCTCAGCTACTAAAATATTTACAAAACGTTAAAACTATTCGACGTGGGGCTTTTATAATCAATGTTCGCTATTGATGCATTAAAAATATTCTTTGTTCGTAATTATTTATTCCTCGTTCTAGAATCTCGGCATATTTCGGGTGTATGTTACGTCATGTTGTCTCTGCATGCTGTTTGATCGCCGCCGACTCGTTATTTGTTCTTCTACCTGGATTGTGTTCCATTTATGTAAAGATATATTTAACATTTAAAAAGTTATCAGAAAGCCGAAAACGTTCCGAAAAACTACACTTTGTTGATTTACGGTCTTTAAATAGCATACAAGTAACACAATTTCTATTCATATAGCTCAGTTTATTTCTTTAGGAAATATATTTTACTGGTTACTACATTAATAAGTGTACGTATGTTTACGACTTCTGTTATTTTGTTTTTTAAACAAAACATTCGGTAATTTAATAAATGTGGTAAGGTTTTGTAAAGCCCGTTTCAGTTGTTTTTTTTCTGTGAAATTGGTAATTTTTCTATTCTGAGTCATGTGTTATTTGTTGACAGTGTTAGTTTTTACTCAGTTCAGTATTTTCGCTGCTGCAGTTTAGAATTAACAGCCAATTTTATCTGTAAGTACACTGACTGAAAAACTCATGCCGCCATCTTGTTTTTATTACTAATGATATATGAGCTGATAGCTTGCTAGTAACAGAACAAATGAGATTGTAGAACAGCTCATTTTTTTTAGAACTTTATTAAAATAGAATAAAGAGATACATCTTTTGTCTTGGGGTATTTTTTCTGTAGCTCTCATAACATTGCAATCAGCGATGGCATTTGGCATCACGTTTGTGTTACATGGCAATCTCAAGGTGGAAAGTATTCCATTTACAAAGATGGAAAACTTGGCGGACAAGGAACTTTGGTCCCCACTTCGAATAAAACTCTTCAGGGTGGAGGAACCTGGGTCCTGGGACAAGACCAAGATAGCGTTGGAGGCAGATTTGACGCTGGACAATCATTTCAGGGAGATTTGACTGAGGTAAACATCTGGCGAGACGTTCTTTCGCGAGCAGAGATTTCCAAGATGTCAAAAACTTGCCAACCAACTCGCCAAGGAAACGTTAAATCCTGGAATGATTTCAGATCCGGAATAAGAGGTGGTGTTAAAATTTCAACGCCAACCTGCTGGCTATAATTCTCCCGATGACTGATTTTTACAACTCCTCTCCTTGCTGTTAATGCTTGTTGTTAAAACTTCATTGTCTTTTTGCCAAACTCCGTAATTCTCTTGATTTATGATGTTTGTTATAGAAACTAAGAACGTCATTATTGTGATTGTACTGTATTAGTACTGCTTTGATTGATTGTACTGTATTAGTAAGCGGATTGTACTGTATGAACGGATTGTACTCAGTGAAACTTGCTATATGTTCATCTTATAGTTTGTAAATCATTCGTTGCTTTATGTATAGGCTAATGTAGACTCTATCTATAGAAAATAAATCAAGAAGAGAAGCCAACATGTCTGAGCTTGGAGTATTGTACGTCAGTTTCACTCCTCTGCCAAATACACTGCAGAAAAATAGGGCGGTGTTACATCCATTCCTGTTCCCAGAAGAACACGAAACGAAGACGAAAAATATCTTCGCTTCCTGCTCTTAAAATTCATTGTAATCAAAGAAAAATAGTTAAAATGTATAACAAAAGCATTCATATACCTGAGAAGATTCAATCATAGTATTGCAGACGCGTATTTTGCCGCCGAAAACGTATCTGAAACCGGTAGCGTTTAACCTCAAACGTCGGACAGCGAAGCGGTAAAAGAAACAAACGTCAATTTAAATGTCTCTATCGCCGGGTTTACCAGTCGGTGGTGCAAAAAACATTAAAGATTTACCAATTTTCCAGTTTCAGAGCTTGGTTATTATTTCTACAAAGTCGCATAGGAATTTCTTCGCATTTACGACCTCTTTTGTAATAAAGGTACATAGTTCTTTCTAATTCTTTGCAATTTCGATGGACAAACCTGCAGTGTGTGGTCTATCGCCTATCGGATTCATATTGCTGTCTGTCCTATATGTCATCGAATTTTATTATAAAGGTGCAACGGGTTGATTGCTTTAATAAACGTTGGAAAGAAATATGATAAATTATGTAGAATTTTAATTTTGCTTTGTTGTGAGTTTTATTTTATGTGTGGCGTGTGCTGTTAGCACACTGCGATCTCATTGCTGTGGTCTAAAGTTAAGCCTTGTTAGACGGGGTTGGTACTTGGATGGGTGACTGCCTGGGAATAACCCCGTTGTTGAGATTGGGTCTAATGTGAGTAGAGTTGTGGTTAGTCTCTTCTGTGCTTCAAGTTTGTTTGTTTTTCGGGTGGTTCTCTGGGTTTTCCTAGCTCGGTAAAATCAACACTAGATCTTATCTGTGATTCGTGGCCAGACATGTGTCGTATGGCGGCTGCCTGGAGCGCCTCTGATATGCCTCCGACTTGGCCACGTTGATCTGCGACCTTTGCAATTCGGGTAAAAATGATTAGCCCCCAGTCGCTATAAGCTTCCGTTAATTAGGCCAATCATTTCAACAAGCAATCAGATTGCGATATATATATATATATATATATATATATATATATATATATATATATATATATATTTAACAATTATTCACCGAAGTGGAGGTGAATAGTGCTGGATATTCACCGAGCCGCTTCGGCGAGGTGAATATCCACACTATTCACCGACACTGAGGAGAATAATTGTTTTAGCATATACCTAATAAATGAAGTGACAAGTTTAACATTCTTATATTTTTCGGTATTTTATACAAGACACGGCCGCTAGCAACTTGGGCACTTGGCGTACTCGATATTTGTCGACAAAACAGTTTTTACAACTTTTGAATACATTAATAGCTAGAAAATTGTAAAGAAACATACCTGTGGACACTCTTCTACTTAATTTTGTTGACTTTTCTCGTTATTCTACAACATCAGCCTAGTTTATCAACAGAATCTCCTGCTTCGGTAAACAAAGCAAAACTGGCCCCCATTTTGTTTTGCCCGTAGGTGAATAGTGCAGGATATCCCGAGCTAGAGGAACCAATCAGATTGCTTGAAAAGCACTATTCACCTGCGAGGTATATGCTAAATATATATATATATATATATATATATATATATATATATATATATGAAATATTTGCAAGCGAATACGATTTTTATGTCTTCCATCTGTCCGGTTTATATTGTAATTCAGAATGTAAATAACGAAAACCTTATTAATGAGAACTAATATGACCTAAGGCAAAGAGGTGGTCTGTCTTTACGAATGGTAAAGATCTAATTACAGCCACCTCGTATAGGGCTTAAGCTGTTATATAGGTATCACATTCAAGAGTGCAGTCTCAGTAACCGCTGCTCTTCGCAAAGACAGGTATAGACGAACGATCTCAATTTGCCCACCCACCTCCCCTTTAGCTGACCATCTTTCTGCTTTGTTGTGTATTAGATTCTGTATTATTCTTTGCCTATCTGGCGTTTGATTGCCCTGACCTTCACTGGGCTCAATCATCAGTTGGAATTATGGAAAATAATTATAGAATTTAATTATGACTTCTTAATAAACGCGGCTGTGGTCCAAGGGGACCATAGCCATTTATCCCAACTGGTGTATTTCATTTTCCTTGTGGGTTGCCCAGTAAACAGAGCTCAGTCAATGCAGTGCTGATATTAGTCAGAGAGAGACGGTGGAAGACATAAATATATATATATATATATATATATATATATATATATATATATATATATATATATACCCGCACAGCTCTATTCATAAAAGGGCTCTGGGGACGAGATTGGAACGCGATGTTGGGTGAGTAAGCAGTCTACCAACAAAATAGAACACAAGAATAGCAGGAGCTCCAGGGAATTTTTGTATTTGAATCTCTACAAGTCAGATGTTCACGTGTTAATCCTAACCATAAATAAACTTACCCAAAAACAATAGACCTACAAAAATTCTAGCTAGTAACCGGTTTCATTAAATCTAAAATTCCGAACTAACTTATTGCTTACCTTGTCTTCTCGAAATATTCGTAGAATTCTATAATTCCTAACGATCATGATTCCATTAATTTTGCAGTATATATCGTTTTTCCTCTTAGCTTTGATCAATATAGAAGCATCTTTACAAAATCTAGCAATTACAGAGAGAAAGGATTAGTTTCAGTTTAGTCTGTTTAGTTCAGTTCGGCTGAGGTTCGGTTCGGTTCAGTTCAGTTGAATTTAGTTCAGATTCAGGGCTACTGTGGGAGCCGAGTCTAGGTTTCTGCTCTGCTCTGTCTTATTTTTTGTCTACGTCGAGCATTGGCAACTATTGCATCATCCGACCCCGATAGACTTTGTGAAACTGAGATCATGAGGCGTACTTGTGATTTCTCTGGTCGCCTTTCCTCGAGTTGTTGTTCGAAGTGTTCTTTCTTGGAGCTGTTGCTCGCCGACATATACTTAGTTATTGATCAGTAATTAATTTTCATCTTGCGCTTATATGAGAACCGAAGCAGTCCGCCTAGCCGAAATCTCGCTTTGTGCAACCGGGATCACCGGGCTAGCTCACCGACATGGACTGGAACCTCAGAGGTCCATATACGCGACAATGTTTGTCTTTACAAGTTCTTGCACGCTGTTGGTAGATTTCGAAACTGAATGGCTGACTTTATAGTTTAATAGCGATCAGATGTGGCTGACAACTGTCTTGATCGTAAATATGTCACCACTGTGAAGTATGCACCACATTCAGCCTTCGATCTGATCTTCCTCGGCCCATTCCCAGTAACAGAACAGAACAGAACAGAACAGAACAGAACAGAACAGAACAGAACAGAACAGAACAGAACAGAACAGAACAGAACAGAACAGAACAGAACAGAACAGAACAGAACAGAACAGAACAGAACAGAACAGAACAGAACAGAACAGAACAGAACAGAACAGAACAGAACAGAACAGAACAGAACAGAACAGAACAGAACAGAACAGAACAGAACAGAACAGAACAGAACAGAACAGAACAGAACAGAACAGAACAGAACAGAACAGAACAGAACAGAACAGAACAGAACAGAACAGAACAGAACAGAACAGAACAGAACAGAACAGAACAGAACAGAACAGAACAGAACAGAACAGAACAGAACAGAACAGAACAGAACAGAACAGAACAGAACAGAACAGAACAGAACAGAACAGAACAGAACAGAACAGAACAGAACAGAACAGAACAGAACAGAACAGAACAGAACAGAACAGAACAGAACAGAACAGAACAGAACAGAACAGAACAGAACAGAACAGAACAGAACAGAACAGAACAGAACAGAACAGAACAGAACAGAACAGAACAGAACAGAACAGAACAGAACAGAACAGAACAGAACAGAACAGAACAGAACAGAACAGAACAGAACAGAACAGAACAGAACAGAACAGAACAGAACAGAACAGAACAGAACAGAACAGAACAGAACAGAACAGAACAGAACAGAACAGAACAGAACAGAACAGAACAGAACAGAACAGAACAGAACAGAACAGAACAGAACAGAACAGAACAGAACAGAACAGAACAGAACAGAACAGAACAGAACAGAACAGAACAGAACAGAACAGAACAGAACAGAACAGAACAGAACAGAACAGAACAGAACAGAACAGAACAGAACAGAACAGAACAGAACAGAACAGAACAGAACAGAACAGAACAGAACAGAACAGAACAGAACAGAACAGAACAGAACAGAACAGAACAGAACAGAACAGAACAGAACAGAACAGAACAGAACAGAATAGAATAGAACAGATCAGAACAGAACAGAACAGAACCAAATGAAACTGAACTAAATGAAATTAAACTAAATGAAACTAAACTGAAATGAAACTGAACTAAATGAAACTAAACTGAAATTAAATTAAACTGAAATGAATTAAACTAAACTGAACTAAACAAGACGCCTGGGTCAGGCGTTCACTCTGTTCTGTTCTGCTCTGTTCGGTTGCGTTCCGTTCCGTCCCGTCCCGTCCCGTCCCGTCCCGTCCGTCCCGTCGAGGGCCGGGACGCTCTGCTCTGCTCTGCTCTGCTCTGCTCTGTTCTGTTCTGTTCTGTTCTGTTCTGTTCTGTTCTGTTCTGTTCTGTTCTGTTCTGTTCTGTTCTGTTCTGTTCTGTTCTGTTCTGTTCTGTTCTGTTCTGTTCTGTTCTGTTCTGTTCTGTTCTGTTCTGTTCTGTTCTGTTCTGTTCTGTTCTGTTCTGTTCTGTTCTGTTCTGTTCTGTTCTGTTCTGTTCCGTTCCGTTCCGTTCCGTGCCGTTCGGTCCGTTCCATTCCGTTCGGTCCTTTCCGTTCCGTTCCGTTCCGTTCCGTTCCGTTCCGTTCCGTTCCGTTCCGTTCAGTTTCGTTCCGTTCCGTTCCGTTCCGTTCCGTTCCGTTCCCTTCCGTTCTGTTCTGTTCTGTTCTGTTCTGTTCTGTTCTGTTCTGTTCTGTTCTGTTCTGTTCTGTTCTGTTCTGTTCTGTTCTGTTCTGTTCTGTTCTGTTCTGTTCTGTTCTGTTCTGTTCTGTTCGGTTCTGTTCGGTTCTGTTCAATACTAGTACTGAAGTAACTAGTAACGGTAAATTCATTAATAGCCTTTACTTTCTTAAACTGCATGCCGATTATAGGAGTTCCTTAAAAGGGTGTATGACATATTTTGAATTTGCACTAAAGAGGAATAACTTTTTAGAATGGTGCCTTGTTGCAACTTTACTAATTTATTTTAAATTTAACTCTAATAAAACATATGTATTTATGTAATAAACATATATTTCCCTGTAATAAATGGTTGTCCATATGAAGTGCGCGATAGCAATACTTTTTTCTTTTTTCCGAAATTGCGCATCAACTGATTTTTAGACGCCAAGGTGCGTGATAAAACAGGTCTTGGTGTGTGAAGTTACACAGCATTTTAAGAAACACGGCTTAAGGTGTGTTGTTTTGGCGACAAGCACACTGCACACCTTTTCCTATGTAAATCTACACACCTTTATAAATTACACAACTTGTCGAATTACACACCTATTGTTGTGTGAAAAAACACGGCTTAAAGTGTAGGCAGACTAATGCATAGTTAATTATTTTGCATAGTAAAACTACAGAGTAAAATCTACCCATCTTCTTTAAATTTGTAACATTGCAGAAAGCTTACGAAAAGATAATCAATTGTAAGAAAAAATAAAGAGCTAAATAAAATGGGCGGGAAGTGATGTCTACAAAACAACCCTTTACCACGTGACGTCTCTGGTTGGGTCATTCAGGCCTAGCACCTTGCCGATAGTGGGTTGCCCAGCCTTCTAGTACTTACCTGCCTGGCCTGGGTAGAGAGTTCATGCTATCTGCGACCTAACCAAGGATTATTGTCCCTCCTTTCTAGGATTTGAACAGCGTCCCTGCCCCAACTCTTGTCACGAAACTCTGCAATACATTTTCAAATGTATTGCAAATTCTATTGCAAATGTATTGTAAATCTGCAAATGTATTGCAAATCTATGGCAAATTTATTTATATTTATTTTTTTAAATTAATCAAGAAATTTACACATAGAATAGCTACATAAAAGCTAATTTGGAATGCGTATTACATATAGATATAGAAATATTAAAATATGCTTACAATTCTACTAATTTATAATAATACTAGAGTTCAAAATTTGATTACTTTACATCAAAATTTAATTCAAGTTACAAATACAAAAATTTAAACCATATATCTTTTAGTTGCTTCAGGGACATAGTGTTGAATTAAACTTATCAATGGCGTAGGCGATTGGGCTCCTCATAAAACGTTCAGTTTTTCCAGTAAAATTATAATACTTTTGGCTATTTGACCTCGTGTTCCTTTCCCTAACTTGACCAACCTTTTTTGGCAACAGGTGGTGCAGTTTATGATTCGGGTTTGACATTCTTTTAATAAGATCTATACAAATTTGGTCTCGACGATCCTTCAGAACTTTAAGTTTTGCCTGGTCTAATAACCATTCATAGTCATAGTCCGATTAAATTATTCTTAGTGCTCGTTTCTGGATCCAGTCTATATCATTGATTTGTTCCTTTGTCAGGCCACCATTCCATACTTGGGAACCATATTCTAATGTTGGCCTGATTACCGTAGTGTAAAACCTTTTCATATCATCCACAGGTGCACGATGACTTTTTAGTACTTTGAGCAAAAAGAGACGTTTGGTTGAATTTCTTAATTATATATTCGGTATTTGTATTCCATTTGAGGTCGTCGTCGATCCATATCCCGAGAAGTTTGTATGAGCTCACCTTACTAAATAAGTTCTGGTATCATAGTTTCGTTCTTTCTAAAATCGGTTTGCATTTCCTTGCATTTCTTAAGGTTAAGCTCCATTCTTTGTTGTGTTGTAAAATATACCACTTTCATCACATTACTTTCGACTGTTCCAATTGCTCTGCCCGTGATATGTTGACTAACACCGATTACCTCGGAAATAGTTGTGTCATCCATAAACAAAACTATATCGTCTTCTTCCTTATTGTGATGAGGGCTAAGCCCATTTCGTTTTCTTTGATTGCCAAAGGCAACCCATTTTTTTTTAGCACGATGAAAGCTAGTGGACCTCTTCTGCTACCTTGTGGTACACCACCACTGACAACAACTCTACCAGATATTTCCTTTCCATATTTGGTAACTTGAGATCTCCCACTCAAATACGACGCAAGCCAACTCAGCAATGCCGGCCGAATACCAATGTTATTACAATTCTCCAAAAGTATATTGTGATCTATTAGATCAAAAGCTTTTCGAAAATCCAGAAAAACAATTCTAATAACTTTACCCGAGCTATCCATTGCTTTACACCACTTGTGCACCTAATAAATAAGAGCATGTACGGCCGATGATCCGGGTAGACCACCATATTGTGCTTCAGTAACCTTGCCTTCTATGTCCTCGTTCATCCACTTGACAGCGTAAGATTCTTGAATCTTTGACATTACACTAGTAAGCGAGATTGGTCTTAATTCATCAACAGTTAAACACGGATAGCTTTGGGAATAGCAGAAACACAGAAGTTTTACCAAATTTTAGAAAATATTCATGACCTAAAAGATTCATTAAAAATATCTACCAGAGGGATTGCAAAGAACTTCGCGAAGATCCTAAGAATTCTGACATGTGGGTCATTTGAGCCCGGTGCTTTGTTAGTTTGTAGGTTGTTTAGTTTTCTTTCAACACTTTCCAGCGTAATTGTGAGTGGAACGTCTAGTTCTCCATATTCTGACCATTTATTTTGGACTTTAGAATAATCTTTTGTTAAACTCGCGAAGAAATTATTTATACAATTTGCAGTATCCTTATCATTCATTGGACATTCTGTCAAAGGGTTCTTCAAATTTATTGTTGTCTTCTTCTTTTTTCCAATAAGTTTGTTGACTTTTTTTCCACCAAACTGACGGATTACAATCATATGTTGGTCGAATCTTTTCCTTGTAAAATTTTGCTTTTTCTTTAATTTGATTTCTCAATAATTTAAGAATGGCAGTATTTCCTTGTTTGTATACTTTATCCCTTTTACGCATAAGCCCTTTTATTTTTGCAGTTATAAAGAATTTATCTTCATGATGTAATTTGATTGTTTTTTCCGGAAAATAGTTCTCAATCATATTTTGGGTTACTTTAAGAAACTCCTCAACTTTTGCATCGGTTGAGTCCGCAGTGATAACAGACGACCAACCATATATTGATTTAAAAATTCGTTAAATTTTTGCAAGTAGTATAGGATATGGGGGTACCAGGCCAGTTTATTTTGGGTGCTACGACAGGGATGCCTCTCCTCCCCGAGGCACAGACGCCATTTTTGCTCTCTAACAGGGCTGTTTTTATTCGGACTATTGAACAAATTTTCGCGCGTCTAGGTACCGTCACCTTTTTCCGGTAGATGGTACCGTCACATTTTAAAGTGGTCGGCAAAGTTACTTTTCACCATGCCATGGTACAATGGCTTTTATTATTAGTGTAATCGTCGCCCGAGCTGAGTCTGAAGACAGTGGCAAGCTGAGTCCGAAGAATGCAGCAAGGTTGTTGGTACTGTCACTTTTCCGCTAAGTCGCCATTATTTGGTTCCGTCTGCTGGCCCTGCCGTTGGTCAGGTCGTGGCTAGTCCCTCGGGGCGTAACTAGGGCAAGTCACAGGCGAAGCCTGTGGCAAGTCCTAGTGTCGCCCCCTATAGGACTGGCCCGAGACTTGGAACGCGGCTTAGAACTTTATTTGTCACCATCTGCTGGCCCTGCCGTTGGGTAGGCGGCTTGGCACTTTTAGTCGAGTGATATACGAAATAATCTAGGGAGAATTATGAGCTGGCGACAGGCGACAGCCTGGAGAATACCAGCTCATTTCTCCCGGTTGTGTATCGCCGATACCATAACTTTTCCCATACCTTGGTACCATCACTTTTCCGTAAGTTGTCCTATCGGAGATTACACCACTGGGACCGAGGTTTGGTCAAACATATGGGCCATCCGGTCTCGCCCCCAACTTGCAAGCCGAGCCCTTAGCAACTGCAAGTTCCATCGATCTTCCGAAATACAAGTCTTCACGGAATCCAAGTCAGATTTTATGAAGTAGTCCGCAGACTTAAAGAAACCTCCTTTTGCCTGTACGGAGAGAAATATGTCAAATGCCGGTGTTTTTAAAGCCCTATATTAACAGCCTATACTGGCATAAGAGAAAATTGCCGATTTCAGTCGGTTTAGGCACTAGCGCCACCTTTTTCACTCAGAAAACACCCAACCACATTTATAAAACCACTCGTCCAAGGGCCTTATGGAATTATGTCCATAGGCATAGCTACTAACACCGTCATTGAGTATATACCTCTTATCGTCAAAGCAGCTTAGCGATATTTTGTTGACTTCGTAGGATCGCAGCTGATGGTAGACACTTCTTATAGTTTTCATTTTATGTTTTAGCTGCTTTTGCCCCAGTAGCGTGTCTTTATAGTCGTTATGTTTTATGTCCTTACTTATAACAACCTTCTTGATTCCCTTAGCCTTCTTGTCTCCTTTATCATTGTCTTTTGTGTAGGAGTACATTTTACTCTTCAACCCTATGAACTCAATGATAGGTACCCCAGCTGCCTCATCCTTCATCTTGCCTATAACTTTTTTGTTCTCTGTGAAGTGATATTCAGAGTCCACCGGGTAGTCGCTATTATCAAACTTGTCACGGTCAGATTGAAAGTCCTTGTAAACATCCCCAGCAGATATCTCGTATAGTAGGCTATCGGTGTCAGTGAAAAGTAGCTTAGCCTTAGAACCATACAGATTTCCTATGTATCTGTAGTGGAAGTCATACATCAAGGTCTTAGACATGTCAAGTATACACATCCCAACGAAGGCAGGTCTGTTGAGTGTTAGACATTCTTTAATTTTGTGTACAGCGACCAGGTTCTCGTTGAATATTTTACTACTCACGAATGTTGGCTTGGAGGTCAGTTTCATTAGTTTGTATGGACTAGTCACAAGCCTGACGTCAACCCTTTTCCTGAGGTTTTCCATGGTCTTGCCGAAGATGCTGTTGTTCATGAGTTTGAAGAAGTCTTTCTCAAACGCAATCCTAGCATGGGCCCTCTTATCAGTATTATAGTCGATGTACTGCTTTAGCCATGGGGACTGGTCAAATTCCAATACCCTATGTATTTTCTTTAGCTTCATCCCTAGCTCCAGGTACAGACGTAGGTTCCTGTAATGCAGAACGTACTTACTTTTATCCATAAGGTTTGGTATTAGTTTATGCACTGTTCCTATGTGGATGTTATACTTGTCTTTTACGTCCCGGCAATAGTCTGACAACATATCCGATTTTACTTTGAGCTTTTCTGGGGCTAGAGGAAAGTCATTATGTTTTTCATGAAGTTCGTCCGGATACTCCAGATCAACCTCAAGTATAAGTCCACGGTCAGACTCGTCAGCATACTTACTCAAGTCCACTGTGTCAACGTCCTCCAGCCACTTGAATCCGCCGGTCGGTAGGTACTGACTCATGGCCCATCCGTAAAGGTTGTTAGCATCCAGGTACATAAGGTACTTGCTAGGCAGCTTTTCATCATATTTTTTCATGTACTTGTTATTAGCCATCCCATACCTGTTAGCTATGTATGACGTGCCGCCCCTCATACCCTTTTCGATGAACTGGAACATATTTATATCAGTCATCAGTTCGATTTCCACGCCAGTCATTTTTAGCGTCGCATCCCAGGACAATCCAGGACTTGAGAAGTAGTGACATGGGTCCAGCTTATAGTACTGCAGGCAGGTCTTCCTGAAGTTTTCAAAAACATCAGCCAGCAGCAGCACATCTGACTTCATATACAAGTCATGGTATTCTCCCATATTACCCAACCTGAAGGTTCTCCAGACCTTATGGGCATGTGCATAGTCATCCTCAGAAATGTGTTCATTATTCAGGGCGCTATAGAACTCATCCTTGGTTGGTAAGCAGGTGTCCTCAAACTTTTCGAAGCTGCTCATATAGTCGTATGGATAAACTACCTTGCGAGTCATAAGATCAAATTTCTTACCCTTAAACTCCTCAGACGTTATCACGAAAGCGTTCCTAGGTAAGTTTTCAACAAGTCGTCCTAGGGCGCTGGACATGACCTGGAGACTATCTATGAATTCTAGATGTCGGCCCAGCATGAATGACATATACTTCTCCATGTTGTTAGGTATCACATTTATATCCATTCCGAATTTACCTATCTCCTGCATTATGAAGTGGCTGTCATAACCCCTTAGATTATGAAAGATTACTGGTACTTTATCAGTAATTCTGTAAATCATATTACATTTGCTATGGGCTGATCCCCTATATTTCCCGGTGATGTGGCAGTGGTCTCTGACCCTTACGTCTGAGTCCACATAACTCTTATTACATATGTGACACTTCTCTGATTTTTCATATTCATCCATTTCATCCTTAGTCATTGTCATATCTTTATTGAATAATTTCTCCTTCACACTCTGACAGTAGGCCACCTCCTTCAGCATCTTTTTCATAAACTTATAGACAGCCTTCTCACCTCTGTAGACCTTAACCGGTTTACTAAAGCTATCGTCAACACAGCATACCACCTTATATGAGAATCCACAGTCTACATGCCTCTGATACTCTTGTGTGTAGGACTTACTATCATCTTTGCTAGGTGTGTTATTATGCATCACCAGGGCTTCGAAGTCAGCATATATAACGAAAGGTACCTCAAGCTGCTTACGGTGGTTGATGAATGTGAGTGTGTTCTCACCCTCCTTAGGCATCTTTATAGACTGTTTACCATTCACCACAATACAGTTCTCACTATGGGCTGACAGTATAGCATATGAGCTGAAGCATTGTAGGCAATGCATGCAGAAATGCTTTCTCTCCTTATGCTTAGTCTTTAGGTACATAAACTTGTTAAAGTCCTTAATCAGCACATAATGCCTATCAATCAGCAGTAGGTTCATGCAGCTCTCATGCTTTTCCTTTGACACATATATTGGGTAAGTCTGCCCACCCTCATACCCAAACACATTTATGCGTATGTTATTTTGCGTCTCTATCTTACTGTACTGTCTTGTTTCTACTGGGAATTTCACACCAGTGTAGTCAAGAGTAGGTAGTAAGGTTTTATCAGTTTTCTTAACTCTCTCTGGGTGTTTATTCTGTGGGTTTAGGTATCTAATATGGCACCATCTGAAACACTCGTTATCACTGTTCTTTATGTTTATAAGTCCCTTTGCAGGGTTCCTCAACTCTTTAGGAAGTTCTACATAACTGCTGCCCTGTAATGGACTATAGGCTACCACATTAAGATAATGACTCATGATTTCATCTATGACCCAGCCACTGCCTTCAGAGGTCCATGACTCGTATAGGTTCAGCATATTCTTTCCTCCCACTGCTGCTAGGGACTCCAGGTGGCTTCTGTCTATGGCTACAGCGGCTTTACTCCCAAAGTAGACATCCTTAAAAAGGAAATCACCATTATTTTGTTCCTTCTTCAACTTTATCTTCAGCATTTCCGCAAACTTTATTCCACCAATATCCTCCATCTCAATTTCGAGCACTCTGCATACTAGGCTTCTTGTCTGATCTATTTCAGACTCAGGATCACCTCTGTCTATGATACTAATTTCCATACCTCTAGTATAACCCTTAAGAGCCCTTCTGGCCTCAACAACTCCCAGCTCATCATGCAGATTCTGTCTACGTCTCGCTAACGTATCAGCATCTGATGATATCTCTTCAAGTGGGTTTATTTTCTTAACCGTTCTTGACATACTAACATCTGGAGTTATTTCTTTAAGTGTCCTCGACATACTATATCTGTATATTTTTTATTAAATAATTTAAACGCACTATATCTTCTATAGTAATTATATGGAAGATGTAGTATTTGACAGAATCTTAAGGATCCGTAAGCAAGTGGAAAAACTAGTAGATGAAGTTTTTAATTTAATTGAGATGGAGAGGGAACTTGTGGATAGATATATTAAGTTTCTGAAGTGTA
Organism: Corallium rubrum; assembly: GCA_964035015.1. NCBI lineage: Eukaryota > Metazoa > Cnidaria > Anthozoa > Scleralcyonacea > Coralliidae > Corallium > Corallium rubrum. The sequence goes on from OZ036011.1 coordinate 603,931, forward strand.
AGAGATCCTGTGGAAGTACTTACAGTGGTTACTAAGCGTGTCTTTGTTGCGGAACTTCCTACCGCAGTACCTACATTTTACTCTTGACTTAGACATATACTCATCAATACATCTATGTATCTCATCATAACTGTTAGACACTAGGGTCCTATATCCATTGTCGCTCAGGGTATCTATGAATGACTTCTGCCTGTCTGAAAAGACCCCCATACCATTCGGAGTCTTTAGCTCTATAGCTAGACCAGAGTATTCCTTATGCAGGTTCCCTATAATGATATCAGGTTGCCCGCCTCTATACCCCTTTTTCCAGCTAGTTATCCTTTTTGATTTTGTGTCCTGATTTTCACCTAGGCCTGGTATGACCACAGCGTTAGGATGGTACTTTTTTATATATCTGATCACCTGATGATGTAGGTCAGTCTCATTCATAAGTGACAGCTGGTTACCAATAAGCCTAGGTGCTATATACTGTCCGGTTTTTCTTATTGAGGGTAGAACATCTCTGAACACCCAGTTCCTAAACCTCTTTGCTATAGGTAGTTTGGATGAGAACACCAGACTATATACTCCAGGCTCACTTATCTGGTAAATCTGAGAAGCCCCACCCTGAGGCCTCTCAGAATGTGACATTTGACAGACCCCCCGTTTTGGGGGGTTTGCTGCTTGCATCACCTTTTTCTTACAGTCAGCATCAACGTGATCACGGATAGCCTTATCCGGCCTCCTGTAACCAAGCGCCTCAGCAACGTCTTTTCCCCTGAACCATATCTCATCACCATCCTTTTGTGTTCTGATTATTTTATCACCAAAACTGAATGACTTGATCATACTATAGGTGTATGTATTTATAAAACTTATTTAAACGCACCTGACCCGCTATCATCACATTTTCTATATCGGGTCAGATGCGTTTAAATGGGTCCACCATCTAAGTTTATTTTCTACACTGACTATATGGAGGACATAGAGCGTGACATAGGAAATCTGGTTGATAAAATATGTGAGTCGGAGGGGAAGGTACCTGACAGAGAAATAGATAGAATGATGAGAGAGTTAATAGATCTTAATAGTCTTTACACAAGGCTAAGACGTAAAAGATCTGAACATAAAAAACCCCGGGTTTACTCACCCAGGTACCGGCCCTATATAGGAAAGTAGGTCGGTTACGGACAGTCCTCTTCGCAGAACTTAGGTAGTAGGTCACCATGATCAAACTCCCCCCTCATATACTGATCAATTATGTCAGTTATGTCCTGATAGTCCAGGGACGCTATGGTTATGTACGGCCTTTTAGCCATATTAAGTAGGTGATGAAACTGACTGTAGCTTAGACTGGATAGGTTGTAACACTCTGAGGATTCACTTAACCATATCGCCAACCCATTGTGTATAGCGTTCTTTGAGAATATGGTAATGTCTGGACCGGACTCGGACCCAAACGTTGGTATTATAGCTGCATACTTATACTCCCTCATAACAAATCCTACAACGTCATATAGCGTGTCAATATCAATGGAGGTTAATGGTGTCCTCTCACGCCTTTCGGAGGGATTAATCACACCAAGACGGTTCAGGCCCTTTATAAGATCTAACTGTTTACTATCCGCCGCGTAATCACCCTGACCACCCGGGTGGTATAACGACAGGTACCTCGTAAGGACAGATACTAGGCCATCATAGTCACAAGTTATTGTTATAGCATGTCCTGACTTCACGAACCTATCCATTTGATCCATCTTAGAATCTGTTATCTTTGACGACACCCACATTGATAACCCCGTGTAATCATTCCTCCTCTCAAGTATTACGATGTTGGGTAACCCAAGACCTTTACCGTCCGTAGACCTTGCTGTGTATAATACCTCCGGATGATACTTCTCTATATAACTGACCAACTCACTAACGACTTTCCTATAGCGACTGACCATATACTAGGTGTATAAAATTATTTCTTTAAGTGTCCTTCCACTTCAGGAACATAAGACATCTGCAATCAATGTCCCAACCCAGCTCCCTATATACAGGTCCGAACAACCGATCATCAAACATGTTCTTACTATGTCCGTCACACATGTCACTGACGTCTGTGAGTAGTGTTAGTCCTCTTCGACTGGCCAACCTTATTATATAGTAGTTATACCTACTTACATTTTCCCTATCAGGTTAAGTCTCATCAGAACTGACACAACCTTTATGAAATCAGCTGTCAACGTTCTTCATCAGAACTATTAACAACTCCCGCTATCCTTCTAGCAAACCACTTAGTCTCTTATGAACAGTCTTCCTCTTACTCCACGACATTAGATCCAGCTCTGGTACAGGTATTGTGAAAGGCCCCTGTAGACCACATGACGTACAGGTTGGGAAACCATGACAGTTTATACGTTGACCGCCACAGTCGCATGTGTACATCTCATCGAATCTCCTGAATCTTCGCTCCACATAGTCTTCCCTTCTACCCATATAATATAGCATAGGAATATATCTTTAAATAAGCCATGCCCTATGTGCTATGAAACCCACAGAGACTTCTGCTATAGCAACAAACATTGCCTGGTACTTCTGCATCTCCTTAGAAGGTTTATAGAAGTCTCCAAGTTTAGGTTCACCCCTGAAGGTCATACCATTTGAGGTGTATGTTCTCAGCTTATCCAAGGCCCTGTTAGTGGCATTTATGTCGGCGTTGGCATCACTTAACTCTGCTCTAAGTTGAGCCAACCTATCCTTATGTCTTATCTCATTCTCGTAGAATGATTCCTTGACTGCTGCCAACTTCTCCATGCTTAGGTTATGTCTCTTAATTTCCTTCTCATATCCAGTGTGGTTAAGCTTATTAAATAGGAAACCTGCCCCAGCAAAACTTAGTGCAGCGAATGTTGTCTGAAGAGCTCCACCTGCTAATGCTCCTGCCATATAGTGTTAACTAGGTATTCTTGAAGGGGTCCTCAGGTATGTATTTCTTCTGCTGCAGGTATTTTACAGTTAGTGTTGATGCTGTGATACCAACTGCTAGCTTCACATATGACTTTACACTTTCAGCCGATGTTAGCGGCTCCCTAAACAGCTTCTTACTAGCCATGCTAAATAGTACAACTCCTACCGTAACTAGAACAGCGTCGAATCCTTCGTTCATAAGTTCCTTCCTCTGAGCCGACATACTACTAGTGATATTTAGTTACAATGTCTCCAGATTACTAGTCTCTGCAACTGGCTCAGCTGTGGGTGTGACAACAGCAGCGGCTACCACTTCCCTCCTATCACTCCTCCATGAAAAGTACAGTGACATGCCCGCCACCAGAAGTCCTGCTAGTCCTAACATATATCCATTAGAAGGTAATGACCATGAGGAATCTGGCTCCTCCATCTTTATCCTTTCCTTCATCTTCTTTTCCTTTGCTGCTTTGGATATTGCTGCCAGCCTCTTACCTGCCTCTACACGTTTCGGATCTTTAGTCTTGACATCAGTAGTGATCTTGGGGTCTTTGCTGTCAGACATCATGTAGGTTACTACAGGTTTGCTGTCAGACATCTTATAGATTACCTCAGGTTTACTTACCGTCTTGCTGTCAGATACACTGCAGATACCGCTAAGATAACTGTGAGATACTTACCAGTAAATACTAGAACATCTCCACCAGCCTCCTCAATATCTGACCATGGTATACTTACCTTAGCTGGGTTAAGCTTCTCCCACTTTCTCCTCTTCTTCCCAGCATGTATCACATCTGAGCCTCCTCTTGTTAGTCCAACTGCTAGCCCTGTGACTACCGCCGCTATGCTAAGACCAATACCCAATATCACACCAGCTTTCTTCACAGTCCTTCTAAACATCTTTCTCTGCCACTCATCATATAGGTCCCTTATATCGCCTCTAATAATCTTAGTATCAGTATCTACAGACCTGTCAGCTGTCTCGAACTCACGATTAAAGTACCTAACTCTGTAGTCGGAAGCAGTACCTGGCTTTCTCTCAATACTTAGGATTTCTCCGTCAATAAGATAGTCTATGAAATAGGGATCAACACAATCCCCAATATTCAGAATGTTAGTGAAAAGATCAGTAACATACTCATGGACCCGTCTTCTCATTACTGAATCCTCATTATTAAGCATTATGTTAACACTTTCATCATAATCTACAGTATCTGGCTGATTATCAGTTCTGAAACCCCAATCGTCCCATTCTAATTCACTAACATGACCGCTCTCATTATCATCAACCTTATTATTATCTAACCTATCCATTTCAATATACTCATGTGCTGTGTTAGTGTCACGTCCAGCGATCCTGCTCGGTCTTCTCTTATCATATTCTTCATAGATGTTTAATGGTGCTTCCTCAGCGACACGGATCTCATTACCAAAACGGCTCACCTCGTAATTAGGGCCTGCATTAGTTCCGCCGAAATCTGTTTCTTCAGTTTTAGGTTCATCATTGGGAACCTCATAATCACCGTAAGCGCTATCTCTAGCATTCATTTTAATCTCCTCGAAGCCCGCCATAATACTCCGATGATTTCATATATGCATGACCTCTGTAGACCCTACTGTACCTGTCCTTTATTTTCCTCTCCAGCGGCATTGTGCTGTCATTTATTATATTGTCTACCATGGTCAGATTGCTAAACATTGTGGATCTGTCAAACTCAATACCTCTGAGGTATCCTTTGATGGTGTTTAGTGACTTTGTATAGCTCTTGTATGCCACCTCGCACTGACTTACTTTCTCCGCTATTCTCTTATTCTTGATATACCCATGCATAAGAAGTCCGACAGCACTTATAGATAATGTAGCGAATCCACCTAATGCGCTAAACGCCCCGCCAGCAACAGTCAGGAATATAGCAGACATGTTCATGGTAAGATTGATCCTAGAGAGTCTCTTAAATTGCCACTGGTAGCAGGTAGCCATCATGTGGTAATGCTCGTAAAGTGATTTTAACATCTCAACCTCTCCCGGGCTAAGCTTATCAGATATATGGTTGAATCTTATTATACTCTTCTCTCTGTTAAGTGTCATAAGCTAACCCCGATTCAGACTGGCTCGTAGAATGCTACAGTTAGGCAACTCTCATTACCACTAGTCAGTCCAGTTATTGTTGGGTAGATGTAGCCGACAGATGGTTTATTACTGGCCTGCTGTGCTGAGATAGTGTCTTTCACATAAAAGTCGTGATTCACAGGTATAGACCAGTGACCGCTATAATGCCTGTCTGCGTTTCCTAGGGTAAATGTACCAAGTAGCTCAGAACCTTGTGTTGCTCTGTAGGTAACATAGTACAGCCGGTACGTGACCTGCACTACGTTGTCAGGCACGACGCCATCTGTGTCGAACGAGTGGCATAATATTCTTATCATAGTGTCCTTACTTACTGGGACCATTGGGTAGGTGTTACCGCCGAGCGCTTCCGGCGTTCCACCAATTGCTGGATAGTACCAGGCCATTGTGGCGTTAAGTCTGTAATTTTCCTTCTTAGCGAACTTTTCTATGGCATACTTTTTATTTATCAGGTGGTTGTCATCAGTGGCCGGTATGCTTTGAGTTATCCTGAAATTTTTCATGTCAATGTCGTCAGTGACTTCATTACTTCCTGGTGACACTGAGTAACCTAAATTCAGGCTCATATATTAGGGTATATAAGCCTGCTTACTGCGTAACCACCCACGGCAGCTATGGGTAGATGTTACCATAATATGATCTATACTATGAGGAAACTAGCTAACTGTGCTGATAGAAGGATCGTATAAGGTGATCAGATTGGAGGAGCCTATAATGACAGGGAAAAATCCCCATATTCTGCTGAAGAAGGCTTACATAATGTGGGAGTACTATAATGTATCCAGCAGTAAGGGCAACTACTATGTTCACAATAAGAGGGTGAACAAATTCCTTGGGGATGGTTATTATACATTCCAGGATTTTAAGAAGATACTTGAGGGGAACAGCGGGGTTACATTAACACTTAGTAAACCAGAGGCTAAGTGTACGATGGTGACCGACAGTAGCACGACGCTAGTACTGCATAACAACTTAGCATCTTTACTAGGATTCAGCACCCGTATATTCTTACCAGGTAGTAGCACAAAGAGTGGTCTGATAAATGTGAATAATGGACTGAAGTACTTGGTGGTGATGTGTAATGTGATATCCACATCAATGAATTTATACAATGGAAGGAAGAGTAATACCCTAGTGAGTCTTCCAGTAACTAGTGAGCAGCCGCTGTTCGGTTCAACACAGTCATTTGTTGACATTGAGACTGAGCTTGAAATTGGTAAAGGTGTTATAAATGAGTTGGAATTCCATGTAACAGATCAGAACGGAAACCCGCTGAATGGTTTTGGGAGCATGTTGCTGGAGCTGTACATCTCGTAGAGTATATGGACAATGACATAGAATTGGAACAGGGGCTTAGAGATATATACTATAATCCGGCAACTGGTTACCAGTCATCTGAGAGACTTTACCAGAAAGCATTGGCTGATGGTTTCCCCGGTGTGAGTAGGAAGAAGGTCACTAAGTGGTTGAAATCGCAGGACACTTTTACACGGTACAGGAAAATAGTTGGCAGGCATAAGTTTAGGCAGACCAGGGTTTACTACCTTGGCGAGCAGCTACAAATGGATCTTGTTGATATGGGTAAGTATGGGAATAAGAACGGGGGATACCGTTGGATACTGACAGCTGTTGAAATCCTAAGTAGATATGCCTTTGCAATCCCTGTGTATAGGAAAGACACCGGAAGCATGACCAAGGCGGTAACGTTGCTGCTTAAGAAATTTGATAAGCGTTTCGGAGCGGATCCAGAACTGGTGCAGTTTGACGACGGTAAGGAATTTTACAATGTTGGGGTGAGGTCCTTACTGGAAGGAGTTGGTGCTAAGTACTTTAGCACCCTATCGGATAAGAAGGCTGCTATTGTGGAACGGTTTAACAGAACCCTCAAGACGGCTATGTGGAAGTACTTCTACAGTAAGGGAACATATAAGTGGACTGATGTTCTAGACTCGCTGGTTAGCAATTACAATAACAGTAAGCATAGAACTATACTGATGAAACCGGTTAATGTGAATAAAAGTAACGAGGCTGAAGTGTGGAACACCTTATTTGGCCACACATCTGGAGAGTACCCTCTAGCTAAACTTAAAGTTGGTGACACTGTAAGGATAAGTAAGTACAAAAGCATATTCACTAAAGGTTATGAGGCTAACTTCACAGAGGAACTGTTCAAGGTGACGAAGGTAATCCGGGGTGACCCAAATGTTTATGAAATAGCGGACTTAGAGGGCGAGCCGGTAATTGGGAAGTTTTATGAAGAGGAGCTAAGTGCTGTTGTTAAGAGGGATCATGTCTATAGAGTAGAGAAAATACTGAAGAGGAAAAAGAAGATGGCTCTGGTGAAGTGGCTCGGGTATGATAGCAAGCATAATAGCTGGGTACCCGAGAGCGATATCCATAATATTGGTTAGTGTATAGATGGCTGAAGGTGGTGAAGTATTCGACGGCTTTGAAATGAAAAACAGATACCCTGAATATGATGAAATGGATGATGACCAGTTGGAGTCAGAATATTCTAGCCTAATAAGTCAGGATGATGACCAATACGACTCTGATAGGGTTACATATGTTGAAGATCTTATTTCTAGAAGAAGATTAGAGTATGATAATCACGGATTCATAGATGATGGTAAAACGGTGACTATTAAAAACGCTAATGGCTCCACCATAGAAGTACCAGGTGTTGAATTCATCCATAACCCACAGGATGACCAGCGCAATTTCACCCGTATTAATGATAAGTTATATAGTATACTTGACGAGACACTTGATGATGACGAAAGCATACTCAACGAAAGTAAGTATGATGAGGTTATGGAAAGACTTGAAAATGTTAATTCGAAGAATAAAGCTAATATAGACGATCAACTTGAAAGGGTTGTAGCTGTGACGAAAATAGTTCAAACCAAAAACCAAGTTAACCTATACCCAAAAAACCGAATAGCACAGGAGATACTGGACAGATCAATTATTATTCAACGGAAAGACGGAGAAGACACATTATGGTTTAAACCTAAATTAAAAAACGGAAGGTTATCAGACAGAGCAGTACAGATTATGAAACGTGGTAAAACAAAAGTCCCACAGTACTCGGCAGCTATTGAGTCGAAACCCGCTGTTGGTCAGTACAAAAAGCTGATTAGCGATTACAGAAAAGACATTGGGTATAGGAAAATCATTCCTGAAGAAACTGAACCAGAGGACTATCCAGTGGTTGATGTACAAGCCAACTCTAGTAACTACATAGACATACCTGGACTGACTCCTAAAGAAAATCGTGAACATAGAGGTGTACTGAACCCAACAGGAACCATGGACCCAAGATCAAGGTTAGGTGATCAGGGAGCCTTACAGATCCAAGCGAACTACTATGAGGAAACAATGAATGAAACGGAGGATCAGGTGACTTCAGATAATGAATTTAACAATGAACTGACAGAAAGAATAGAAGGACTAAGACAGGCTAGAGATCAGGTGATAGAGCAGAGACGACTGGAAGAGATAAGGGAGCAGCAGGAGGAAGACATATCCAGGCTAGAGAGATTGAAAGAGTGGGTTAAGGAAAACATGCTGGGTCTGTCAGCCATTGCTATCACCATAGCCGGTCTCATCACAACGGTTGTGGTGGGGGCGAGAAAAGCTATTGGTCAGGGTTCAGGTGCTGTCGGATCATTTGGACGGTCAGTATATAATACCTTTAGGAATTTGGCTAAGAGACTTGGTCCGGTACTGGGTCCTATTATCATGGCAGTCGGTAATCTAATAGTTAATCTGCTGAAGTATGGTGCTATGGGGTTGGCCTGGTTGGCTAGCAATCTGTGGGTGTTGGTTCTGGCGATCGTATGGATGGTTTATGATAGGTATGGGAAGAAGAAATAAGATATCACTTAGTCTATGTTGCAGGAAGATAGAATCACTCCGAGCTATAAACTAAAGAAACCAGACAGTAGTAAGAAAGGTACTAGAAGAGTAGTCGACGTAACATTTAACCCAACACATATATCCTCTGGTCAGGACCTGTATGTAAAGCTATCGACATTACCGGTTAATCATGTACTAATTCCTGGCAGTAGGATGCTCACATTTACCCTTAAAAATGGTAACAAGGAGTCATACCATCAGAACAACCTTAAGTCCACCCTGTTTAAGCAAGTAACCCATAAGTTTAATGGGGAAATATATAGGGACCTGAATGAAGCCCATGTTCTTAGGTGTTATGAGGACCTTTGGTCTAAGTCAAAGTGGGTTGGAAAAATTGACCAGAGTCTTGGTGGGAGTGTGAACCTTGCTAAGCTAAGGAGTCAGGACGCTAGTGGTGATTCTAGCGTTGCTGGTGATGCTCTTGTAAATGGTATCTATGGTGACAGGTTTACAATGCCAATTGATGATGATTGGCTTAGTGAGAATGGAGCTATCTATCCCCAAGCACTGCAGAACACCCATGAGACCATACTAAAGATTAACACACCAGCTAACGTGTTACTCCCCGGTGGTAGTGGTAAGGCTGTGCCAGACAGTTTCAAGTTGGACAACCTTAAGTTGAGGTATGAGACAGTTGAGAATGAGATGCTAGCAGGTGAGGTTGGGGGAATTTACAGCAGGGGGAAGTCTTCCTATTACAGTCACGCCACCCTGGTTAAGACCTTTCCAGTTACTGCTGCAAGCACAAAGATTCATGAGAATGTAAACTTGCCAAGGAAGTCCCTTAGAAATATCGTAATGATCTTTAAAAGAACTACTGACGGAAGTGAGTCTTTCTACTATCCATCTATTGAGAGTGTTAAGATAAGCTTCCAGGGTCAGCCAAACTTCCTGTACACACAGTCGATGAAGAAGTATGATTTCTTCAGTGAGGCTAGCCGAGTATTCTTCCCAAGTGATGATAGGTTTGATAGGAACGTTAGTGAGACGAGTTTCTTCAGTGATAAGTTTGTCCTGGTCTGCGACTTCTCAACAACAGCGTTAAAGAGGGTACAGGGTCAGGGTGTGAAGCTAACTGATACACAGAACGGAATACTTATCGAGGTTGAGAAAAGTGCCGGGACCACTGCCTGTACCTGCTACCTTTACGTGTTGTCGGATGGGTTAATCAACCTGGCTAATGGTCAGCTTCAGTCTATTCAGTATTAGTGTATGGATAAGCCAGAGACTATTCTGATAGTTGGGCCATCTGGATGTGGTAAAACTTACACATTACTTAACGAAATACTTTCTGTAGAGTACGGGAAGTATTTTGACTTCATCATAATACTCTGTCCTACACTGTGGATAAATATGACATACCTAGACTGGGGATATCTTAATAGCGATCCAGATGTCATCGGACTTAGCATAAGCCCAGACAAACTAGACCCTGTTATTGAGGCCGTAGTAAAAATTTACTCTGGATCTAAGACTGCTGTAATAGTTGATGACATGAGTAACACAGGTGATCAACATCTTAACGACGGTATGCTGGCTTTTTTATCATACAGTGGCAGGCATCATAACATCACACTATTCATTCTCACGCAAAAGCTAAACAGTGTCGCGACTGGTATAAGGGACAACACCACCAGACTGTTATTTTTCAGTACGCATAACAGGAGAAGTATGAAGGTGTTAAGGGATGAGTTTTTCGGGCATATAGCAGATGATGAAATGGAAAAGTCTATAATTGCGCAGCTTGCCACTGGTAAGTACCTTGACATTAAACTCAGTGCGCAGCCTCCGACCTATGAGGTTAAATGAAACATAACCTAATGTATGCCTAAGAGGGAAGGTAAGCGCAGTAAAAATGAGCCAGTTGTTATTGAAGATGAAGCTATCGAAAAGCTAGTTGATGAGCTTCAGGTTGTGGAAGAGAGTATTGCTAAAACCGTAAACACTGACGTCGACGCCAGGCGCGAGGAACTTATAGTTGCGTCTGATGATGGGTACATTACCCAGAAGTCCGGACATATAAGGAAATGTAGTGAGAAGACATTAGACAAAATTTATAAGGCCTATGAAGCTAAAAGGAAGAAGGACGCAGACGGGTTCCTAACAGATTTACTAATAAGTCAGTTCTCAACAATGCTTGGTGGTCTTGACGCAATTGAGGATCCTGTTGCGCTAACAGATGAACTTAAAAACAATGGTATACTGAGAAAAGATGTTGAGAGTATTATATCAATAGTTAGCCCATACATACCCCTAATAGGATTACTTGGAGGTGTTGCTATAACTGGTAAGCATATATACCAGCATAAGAATAGTACACAACCTATAATATATGAACAAGACCCTAAGTAGATTCTTCGCTAAGTACCCATATGCTGACAAAAGCAAGTTTATAACTAGCTCGGTATTTGGTAAGACAGAACCAGGCGTGTTCTTCGGGCCTGTCGGTGCTGATGGTACATACATCTACACTGAGGACCAGGAATTCAAGAGCAATGAGAACTACACCAAGTACCTCACAATAGATAAGCCACCGCCAAAGTTCCCAAAAATATGGTTAGGTGGTGGTACCGTGCATAAGGTTCAGGGAAAAAGACATTGGGAGAAGGACATTGAGGGAAAACACGACTTCTCAAAGTTTACATACCTGTCTGAGAACGTTATAGACTACGACCTTAACAATTTCAGGGTCTATGTTAACGACCATAACTTCTTCATGTCTAAGTTACTTGTTCTGAACCCAGGAAATAGGACTGATATAGCAGTGTGGTGGAATAACAATGAACCTTACTACCAGCTAATCTTTGCCGTCTACCTAAGTACGTACTGCTGCGGTGTCGGGGTTGAGCACCTAAAGTTCTCCGATGATGTTTATCCAGTGGTTACGTCTATTATGCGCTTCCATGTGTACTTCACTACCCGACGTATACTAAGGCGCCTTATAAAGGAGAAGAAAAGTGACCTAATGAGGGAATTTGGTGCTGGTAAGGATGTAATCGACAACATGTCAAATATACCTAGAGAGAAAAAGTTCCTTATTAACCCACATTCTGGTCAGCATCATGACCGCGCATTTAAGGAGTGGATGTGGAGACTTAACCCTGATTATAAAACACACTACAGAAGGTTCATACCACTTAAGACAGATGGTTTTACCAGGATAGGGCTCCAATATCTAAACGAGTCTATCGAGGCTTATGTCTATGCAGTGCTAGGCTCTCAAGCTAAAACAAGGGTAAGTATTGTTAAGAAGGGTGCCGGAAGTCTGGAGTCACAACAGGAATTCAGAGTCCTCGTAAATGACGCCGTCGTTAACTACTCTGTTAGTACTTGGATTCTGAATATGAACAGATCAATATCAATATCAGACACTAACGTAACCCAGAACTTGGCCATAAGTCCTGACACATGGTTAGTGCCAGGGTCACTCACAATACTGAAGAAAAAAATTATTGGATATAACAACTTGCTCAGGCACGCGTCTGATGTTATGAAATTTGGTATTAACCCTAAAGTGAACTACCAGCAGGTTGTCCATAGGCAACCAAAGAAGCTACACCAGGAATATGTCCCACATCTGGAAACATTAGATGAGGAACCTCATAAGGAAAATGCAGCCGTCCATGCACCTGGTACAAACACTGATAATGTAGCCATCCATACACCTGTCACAAACACGACGGATAATGAGCTGGGGATTATATTAGTTGTGACGGCCGTGGCCGGATATCTGTTTAGTAAAAACATTCTGTAGTGAATGGGTGGTTGGGCGTTTTCTGAGTGAAAAAGGTGGCGCTAGTGCCTAAACCGACTGAAATCGGTAATTTTCTCTTATGCCAGTATAGGCTGTTAATATAGGGCTTTAAAAACACCGGCATTTGACATATTTCTCTCCGTACAGGCAAAAGGAGGTTTCTTTAAGTCTGCGGACTACTTCATAAAATCTGACTTGGATTCCGTGAAGACTTGTATTTCGGAAGATCGATGGAACTTGCAGTTGCTAAGGGCTCGGCTTGCGAGTTGGGGGCGAGACCGGATGGCCCATATGTTTGACCAAACCTCGGTCCCAGTGGTGTAATCTCCGATAGGACAACTTACGGAAAAGTGATGGTACCAAGGTATGGGAAAAGTTATGGTATCGGCGATACACAACCGGGAGAAATGAGCTGGTATTCTCCAGGCTGTCGCCTGTCGCCAGCTCATAATTCTCCCTAGATTATTTCGTATATCACTCGACTAAAAGTGCCAAGCCGCCTACCCAACGGCAGGGCCAGCAGATGGTGACAAATAAAGTTCTAAGCCGCGTTCCAAGTCTCGGGCCAGTCCTATAGGGGGCGACACTAGGACTTGCCACAGGCTTCGCCTGTGACTTGCCCTAGTTACGCCCCGAGGGACTAGCCACGACCTGACCAACGGCAGGGCCAGCAGACGGAACCAAATAATGGCGACTTAGCGGAAAAGTGACAGTACCAACAACCTTGCTGCATTCTTCGGACTCAGCTTGCCACTGTCTTCAGACTCAGCTCGGGCGACGATTACACTAATAATAAAAGCCATTGTACCATGGCATGGTGAAAAGTAACTTTGCCGACCACTTTAAAATGTGACGGTACCATCTACCGAAAAAAGGTGACGGTACCTAGACGCGCGAAAATTTGTTCAATAGTCCGAATAAAAACAGCCCTGTTAGAGAGCAAAAATGGCGTCTGTGCCTCGGGGAGGAGAGGCATCCCTGTCGTAGCACCCAAAATAAACTGGCCTGGTACCCCCATATCCTATACTACTTTTGCAGCGGGAAGGACTTCATTGATCGTCCTTTGATTTTCTTTGTAATGTTCTCTCGTGGAGCTTGAGTTTTTGACTTCCAAACAATTAAGTTGTGGTCTGATGATGATATTGGAGCTAAGATTTCCGGGTGTTCAAAGTTGGAACTTATGCATGTTTGTAAAAATCAAATCTAGCATGTTCGTATTCCTTGTTGGTTTTTTAATAACTTGTTTAAGATCGCAATGTTTAGTAAGATATTTCGAACTAAAACCGTTGCAAGTTGGATTAAAATCATCCACTACGATAAGTTCCGTGTTAGAACTTTCTCTAGTTAAAATGTCGTAGCATGATTGGAAATATTCATAAAAATTTTCTAAAACATCAGGCGTGATAGACGGTGGAAGATAGACACAAGCCATAGCAAGCCTAGGAATAGACCTGGGAAGCCACTGCGGGCGCAACGTCAACCATAAACATTCGAAAGATTGGTGGCTGAAATCAGTGCGAATTTTCACTCACTGCGAATTGGCAACACACCACCCCTACCGGAAATTCTGTCTTTTCGTAAACAATTTAAGCCAGAAATGTAAATTGCCCCATTATGAATGTTTTCTGTTAACCATGTTTCTGTAACAAATATAATATCAGAGTTATATTTGTCAATCTGGATTGCCAGTTCATTATTTTTATTGGAAATTGACCTTGCCTTCAATAGCATAACGTTTGGGAGCGCCTTTGGGGTTGTAGGAATCGGTTCCGTGTCATTATTAGATATATCAACACATATCAAATTTTGCTGACAACTTTGTCTATTTGGAAAATCTTGACTACGACTTTGAACTCGAGGAGATACCACTTCAATAGAATAGGTATAGGGGAAATTAAACTTGACGATCTATTGCTCTGAAAGGAAAGGTTAGGGGAAGGAGCAGAATATTGTCAAAGTTGTACAGTGTTGCCAATTTTCTAGCATCGCCCCCGATGAATTATGAGCGACATTCTCCTCATTAATAGTAATGAAAGACGTTTATTTTAATTGTCCCTCATCAATACCGAATGAAGGACGTTTAGAACTAAACCTCTCTCATCCAGTATTGATAAGCGAAATACGACATTAGTCGTCTCTCTTGAAACAAAGGATTTCGAGGTGACCATGTAATTATTATGTCAAACAGGGCCAGCTTTGATTTTGGCCTCCGAGATAACTTGGTTTTGACTTATAAATGTTCGATTGTTTGTGTCGGGGTTAAATGAGCTGAAACAAGGTTAAACTATTTCCGGTGTAGAAAATAGGAAAACAACAAAAACAGAAGCATTCTTAAAAATCATATATTTATATTGCTCATCAAAAAGTATAATAGTCAATCCCATCAGCCATACCATTCAGATACACAACAGACGCAGCGCTGAATGGTCCGAAATTGACGATTTTCGCCGGATTACAAAGTATGTTCAATATATTTCTTCGCTTAGTCATGTATTTAATAGTAATAAATTGCTCATTCTTGTTTCACTGCTTTTTTCTTTCTACTAACAAATTTCAATATATATTTTAATATTTCATATATTTTTTTGTGTAAAAGATTCTTGTCAGGTGCGCCATTTGGTTTTCTTGGGTGTACCTTATTACTGTTGTTCTAATTACAGGGTGTATGTAGTCGCATTCTTATGTTAAGATGGATAGTTCTTTATTGCTATAAATTGCTGAAAGCAAGGCTAAGACTACGTTTACACTAGAGAAAATGTTTCCGGGTTCACTTCGTACCAAGTATTTGGATTCATTAGGCGTTTACACGTTCGCATTCGACCGTTTACACTACACTCGGAATTCTTTCCTTGTTTGTCATATTGGTTCCACCGCAAACTCATATGGCTACATGTGGAAAAGTATCCGGATTCATCGGAATAACGGTTTATACTACGTATTGTTTCGGATTCAAAGTCAGATTCGGATACTAAGTTTCTACTCTTTTTTTCGGATTCGAAATCTCCCCATACGTGATCAAACCGGGAAGTTTTTATTCCGGATTCATTCTCTTGTGTGTAAACGGCGAAACGAATACGGTACTAAAACGTTTCGAATTGGTCACGGATCCGGAAACTTTTCCTCTAGTGTAAACGTAGCCTGCGTGCAGCCTCTATACCAGATTTCGAAACCGGTTACGAAATAGGGTCTAGGCCGCTGTACGAGGGCTAGTGTAAACGGGGTCTAATGTTTTGGGCCGCCTAGTGGTCTTGCACGACGTGGATCAGGACCAAAATTATAGTCCGTTCACACGGTATCTGGCTATCCGAAGGACGACTTCCGTTCAGACGATATCTGGCTATCCGAACGAGTTTTGTGACTGGCTATCTGGACTAATTTTCGTCCTGCCATAGGAAAGTGATGAACTAGTGCGTATACCTCTTCGAGTCATCATTTTTAACTCGACAATTCCCGTGGGGTCGTACACTTCGTATTTCTCAAAAAGACTGACTTATAACCAAATAACTTAACATGTAACGTAAACAATCTTCATTGGTGAATTAATTATTGTCCAAAATAATTGTAAGCAGTCAGATGGAAAGAGCTCTATGCTCAGTCATCACAACACTCCATTTTTATTTCTGTTACGAAAGTTGTAAAAGCAGCTTTGTTCTACCCAGACCTAAACTTGGCAAGTTAATTTCAGACCGTATTTAACATCAAAATTCGCGTTTTGTTGAATACGACTGTCGGCGTCGATTTGTGTGTCGGAGTCAAATGAGCTGAAGGAAGATCAAAAATATTTCCGGTGATAGACTGCAGAGAAAGAGTCGCTACTTTCACGGGGGCGCTACTTTCGCGACAATACGGTATTACATATACTGCTATGTGCAAGTATGATAATTTATGTTAATGTCGTAATGCATGTTGTTGAGAGAAGAGATGGGTATGCTAGGTCGGATAGAGAATTGAGTGTAAGTGTTCTTCAAACTATTTTACTCAGAAAAACGTCTCATGAGTTCCCAAGCTGGGATCAATCCCACAACCTTCTGCATGCCGGTGAAACGCTCTAACCATGCATGCATTCAGCAGCTGCTGGTACTCATATAATTTGATAAATAAATGATAAATAAATGACTGGGGAGCTAATCATCCTTACTTGCAGCCGGCGGCTGAATTGCGAAGGACACAGATAAACGTGCACGGCCGTGTCGGGGCACATCAAAGGCGCTCCAAGCAGCTGCCAACGACACAATTCAGACCACGGATCACAGTTAAGATGTTAGGGGTTGTTTTTATGGAGGGAGGGAAACCGGACAACAAGGCGAAATACCCTCGAAGCACAGGGGAGATCAACTACAATTATAAGTAATAACATGACTTGAGGGAAATTAGCGATTAAATTGCCCGCCGCCGAAATCTTCCAGAGGCGAAGGGCAATTTAATCGCTAATTTCCCGACAAGTCATGTTATCAGTTTGTAATATTATGATCGCCGAGCAAAACTCAGAGAAGTATGCTGAGATAAGTTTAGGTGTTTGTTTTTGTATGGTTCAGTGAAGTTGTTTACGAGTTTTACTATTGATTGAAGTAATTATACCTTTGGGACGTGCTTTGTGTTTGTAGAATAGATGTCTGTTAATAAAAGTGTTGTGAGTGTTCTAGGACCGCCTGTTTGCATAATAGATATGCAAGCAGAAAATTTAGTAAAAGACAAAGGATTTCTTTGTCTACTAATTTTCCCCTGCATGCTTGATGAGGGAAAATTAGTAGACAAAGAAATCTTTTGTTTTCTACTAAATTTAGAAGACAAATTTACACGCATGGGTAATGAGGAAAATGCGGGATTTACATTCCCTTTGAGAACAATGAAAACCGAGGTGATCATGATATTACTCTACTCACATGAGTCCAAGCCCGACAACGGGGTCATTCCCAAGCGGTCACCCATCCAAGCACTAACCCCGTCTAACTGGGCTTAACTTTTTGATGAGAGGCAACGCGCTACAACACACGCCACCTGTGCTTCCCGATGTATGCATGACATTATACTGCTATGTGCAAATATGATGATATATATATTAATGTCGTAGTGCTTGTTGTTAAGAGAAGAAATGAATATGCTAACTCGGATATGAGAATTGAGAGTAAATGTTCTTCGAATTATTTTACTCAGAAAAAATTCTGAGTTCCTATCAGTTCCTTCTAATCGCCGGTGAGACGCTCTAACTATTGAGCTATTGGGACTCACGTGATTTGAACCTGTATGTTTGAGCCATGTCTAATATTTAAATTTGAACCTAATACTTGCACCAGTAGTTATAGTCATTGATGATGGGTTTTGATTGTTTTAGACGTTTGCTTCACGATGTATTTAAAAGTATTCATGATTTCAGCTTTGGTAAGCTGCACGATGTGCTTGACATCAGCAGCACTGAGAAAAGTAAGTATCTATCAATGTATCTAGATACTATAGTATTAAACATAATATGCCCAAGCGTTGTCGTATGGTCAAGGCTACCTCATCCAAGTCCGACTCGGTCCAAGTCTGAATCAATCAAGTGCTAGTCCTCCAGTACAATTCTAAGTCCGATCAATTTCGAGTCAAAGTCCGACTTTTTTAAGGTGCCCATGTCACGAAAATTAAGTTTGCCTTGTTTGAAAGAGTATTTAAAATTGAAAATTAACATCTTTTGCAGTTTTTTGTTCGAAGTGGCTATAGGTCCGGTAACCGGAACTCGTTCAAGAAAAACTAAAGGTCCGGCAATTGGTTCCAGTACCAGCGCAGCCAGATTCCGATTATGGTTAAGTTTGGTTTGATAAGAGCAAAGTTATGTAATGTTTCCCAATAAGTCATTATGTACATGTAATGTCACAACATGTGACATTTGCATATTAAACAAACTGAAATATCCACAAAACTAACCAACGAAACCAGACAGACAGACAGACAGACAGACAGACAGACAGACAGACAGACAGACAGACAGACAGACAGACAGACAGACAGACAGACAGACAGACAGACAGACAGACAGACAGACAGACAGACAGACAGACAGACAGACACACACACACACAGACACACAGACACACAGACAGACAGACAGACAGACAGACAGACAGACAGACAGACAGACAGACAGACAGACAGACAGACAGACAGACAGACAGACAGACAGACAGACAGACAGACAGACAGACAGACAGACAGACAGACAGACAGACAGACAGACACATAAAGATATATCATTGTATGCATAGTATGTGCTATTTTCAGATTAGCAATATAAAATCAAATAATATAGCTATCATATTTTTTGGTGTGCTTTGCTTGTGTGCTTTTCACACATTTTCATGCGTTGTTAATTTTTTCTTAATTTCTTCTCTATCTTTTTCTCTGTTTCATAACCAAATTTATACTTACAATTAGTTTCAACAGCGGTAGTCACATGTACGCATTGCGTACCAATTTTCTCTTCAGCATCTGAGAACATTTTTAGCGACTAATAACACTGGCGTCTAAAAATGATTTTTCTCCTCTTACGCAGAAAGTGCAAGTTGTTAAATCAAGCTACGACCCTGGAAGATGTACGAAAGCTAACCACGGCAGCATCAAATTAGTAAAAGACCGTAAAAACAACGACAAGGTCCTAATCTGTTCTCAAAACAACAACATTTATGGCTGGAAGACAATTGATGGTGCGTAATTAAAAAACATACTGTCCCAGACGGTCCCCCATCCAAGTACTAACCCCGTCTAACTGCGGGGATTAACTTTGGGGGAGAGGCAGCGCTAATTAACATCACGCATGCACAACCCGTACCCTATATTCCTGAAATAGCATAGGGCTATATTGCGAATCGACGCGGACCACGCAACAGAAACAAGAATAAAAGATGTAGTAACGTGTATTTTGGAACACAATGTGCCGTTAGAAACAGCTTTGAAACTTTTAATATTAAGCTTAAGAGTGTTGTCAGAATGCGAGAAATGCCAGCGTTTCCAAGATCCAAATTTAAAAAAAACAACTTCCCAAGGGAACATGCCCCTCCTAAAAATGCTGACCCAAACCAAATTCTTTCAACCAGGCAAGTGTTCATCAGTGAAACGTCCCTAACACCGTACACCATTGCTTTCGAATGGTCGAGACAACATTTGCTTCATCAAAAACTTGCTTTCAACATTACAGGTTCAAAGCCATTGGGTGAATTTTTCAATCCCAGCTATGACTGTTCTCATATTTTAAATGAAGACACAAACGCGAAAGATGGATTTTACTGGGTTCACTTTGACGAGAGCACTCCAAAACAGGTTAGATAATAAAACAGAAATAAAGTCTGGCTTTTTAAGAACTGAAAAAGATAGGTTTTAACCCTTTTAGGCCTGAACGTTTCTCTGTGCTGAATAAAATCGTCTGTCTGGCGTTAGCCAGATAAAATACTAAAGATTCGTCTTCAGGCTTCAAGGGGTTAAAATAACAAATTAACCTCTGTTGTTGTTTTTCATTCCCTTGCTTCGTTGTTGAGATATTTTAGTTTGCATGATGTGCAAATTAAATCTTGGCGTCACAAGTGCTGAAATTACATTTAGTTGTTACCGAGCAGGCAATATAATAATCCGTCGTAAATAATTCGTCGTAGTAAAAAGAGAAAGAAAATGGCGAGATGTACGGTTTTGACAGAACTCATTTCGGCTTGCAAAAGACAATGGTCATTAGCCGCTCTTACTTTTTGCTATGGCGGATTGCTGCACTATAATTGTGCAAGCGGGAAAAAAATTGATTTGTCTTATGCCGCGTGACCATAATGAACCAACGGCAGCCTGAGTTACATTGTGTGAAAACACAGCTACATAACAAAACTGATTATGTCGTATATGCAGTAAACAATTTTTTTATTTTAGTTCTAACTTTAAGTATTTGTTGGATTGTTAGTCGATTTTAATTACCTTAAAAGGTCTGGTGTGACATGACAACTGACGGTGGAGGTTTCATGCTCGTTGGGCACAAGAATTCTTCAATCACGTGGACTGTTCCATCCAATAGTGACCCTGTTGATCCATTTGGCGTACCTCATTGGTCAAGTGCACTCGGTAACGCTCCAATCTTAGACTTTAGAGTTCAAATGTCTGATGGCAGCCACTTCAAACAAACAAAAACACAATGGTAAGTTTCGCGTCTTTTCAGTAAGTTCACCCTCGAGGTTGGACAGGTGACCGGACGACAAACGAACAGACGAAGGAACTAACAAAAGAACGAACAAACGCACAAACAAACTAACAAAAGAACGAACCGACGAACAAACAAACAAACAAACAAACAAACAAACAAACAAACAAACAAACAAACAAACAAACAAACAAACAAACAAACAAACAAACAAACAAACAAACAAACAAACAAACAAACAAACAAACAAACAAACAAACAAACAAACAAACAAACAAACAAACAAACAAACAAACAAACAAACAAACAAACAAACAAACAAACAAACAAACAAACAAACAAACAAACAAACAAACAAACAAACAAACAAACAAACAAACAAACAAACAAACAAACAAACAAACAAACAAACAAACAAACAAACAAACAAACAAACAAACAAACAAACAAACAAACAAACAAACAAACAAACAAACAAACAAACAAACAAACAAACAAACAAACAAACAAACAAACAAACAAACAAACAAACAAACAAACAAACAAACAAACAAACAAACAAACAAACAAACACACACACACACACACACAAACAAACCGAGCCGAACCGAACCGAACCGAACCGAACCGAACCGAACCGAACCGAACCGAACCGAACCGAACCGAACCGAACCGAACCGAACCGAACCGAAACGAAACGAAACGAAACGAAACGAAACGAAACGAAACGAAACGAAACGAAACGAAACGAAACGAAACGAAACGAAACGAAACGAAACGAAACGAAACGAAACGAAACGAAACGAAACGAAACAAACGAAACGAAACGAAACGAAACGAAACGAAACGAAACGAAACGAAACGAAACGAAACGAAACGAAACAAACAAACAAACAAAACAAACAAACAAACAACAAAAAACAAACAAACAAACAAACAAACAAACAAACAAACAAACAAACAAACAAACAAACAAACAAACAAACAAACAAACAAACAAACAAACAAACAAACAAACAAACAAACAAACAAACAAACAAACAAACAAACAAACAAACAAACAAACAAACAAACAAACAAACAAACAAACAAACAAACAAACAAACAAACAAACAAACAAACAAACAAACAAACAAACAAACAAACAAACAAACAAACAAACAAACAAACAAACAAACAAACAAACAAACAAACAAACAAACAAACAAACAAACAAACAAACAAACAAACAAACAAACAAACAAACAAACAAACAAACAAACAAACAAACAAACAAACAAACAAACAAACAAACAAACAAACAAACAAACAAACAAACAAGCAAACGAACAAAATCTAAGCAACTATAATTTACAGTAATTACTTCATCAAGGTTGTTTCGGTTAAATAACAAGCGTCCGTTAAAAAAACTTATGGTTATGCGAGAGAAAGGATGCGACCAAATCGCTGGGATTGGAGATATTGCGTATGTAAAAGATCTTCAGACAGAGAAAGTTGTAACAACCAATTTTCGCTGTTCAAAATTTGGATTACCACATCAACCACAAACACAAATTGGATGGGTGAGTATGTAATTACTCAAAATTGTCAAGAATAAAGATCAGGACGAAGCATTATTTTAATGGAGAGAGGATTTACTTGCACAAACAGAGCCGGATTAAAGTGTCTATCAAGTGAAAAATTCATTCGTATTTTTGTTGTCTGAATAAACACATGAACCTTTAAAAACAAAGGAACATAGTAGGAGAATTCACAGAAAATTGCAAGAAAATCCAATGCATAGTCTTTGCGCTATTAACGCTCAAAGTTTGCCATGGATATAGTTTGTTTTAGAGAAATTAATTTGAGCTCCAGTAACAATGCCTTATGAGGTACGCAGATGGATCATTCATACTGAAATCCATTGCTTTTATGCATAGTAACGTACGCAGAAGGAATTGTTCCCCGAAGCCTAAATTTTCTGCTAAAACGAACTAGCCGTGACAAAATTATGTGTTAATTAAAAGCGCTAAGATTATACATCAGATTCTCATGAAACTCTATCTTCAAGAACAATATTATTAGAAATTAAGAAATATGATGCATGATACGACATATAGGTTTATAATAAATAAATTAAAAATAAAGGCTGGGTATTGGATTTTGAAAAATAACAAATTGTATCTCCTCAATGTGCAAAGTGAGTGAATCATAATTTTCAAGATACAAATACGGGCTCCATAATTAGAAATAATTATTCAAAAAATATCTAAATATTTACTTCAAAAAAATAATAAACTTAGTATTACAACAAATTCTCGCTTACTATTAACTTTCTTTCGTTTATTAGTCTATGATGAACCTCTGTTTGCAAAAACCATGTTCTTGGGGCTTTGCGTTCCATCATAAATATCCGGTTCAGCTCGACTATTCTGGTGCTTTCAGGTATAAAAAAGTGCCAAACAATGGTCACAAGTGCTCTTAGATTATGAGTTAAACTAATTGAGAAATAGAGATTATTTGTTATTACGAATAATCTTTATTTTTTAGTAGAAACTTACTTGTATACCTTAGTTCTTTCGGATTATTTCAAAAAACGAAGCATAACCATTGTTGCTGTGTAAAAAGCAAGGTAAAACAAACCTTCCACTCCTCGTCGCCTCTATGTTGTTTTACTTGTACGACCGCGCGGGTCCTGGTACTTAATTTCCTTCTCGCTATCTATCGACAAATAGATATCAAGTAGAGTATCCAATCAGATTGCAATAGTATGCTAGTAAGTTTCTACTAAATGGGAATATTCCTTCTATTAAGCCCAAGAAATTCTATTCTATAAAGCACATCTGTTATGTTTTTAATTGGAATGATTTTTGCAACTGCTTTCAGTTTCCTCTTAACTGTGCGTATTCTCTGAGAAAATTTTTTTCTTCATCATGCAATAATTCTGCGATAAAGTAATATAAATAAGTTTTGTGGAAACACCACATAAAATATTTCTTTGCCAAGCTTTCGGCCTGTTGACTCAGGCCTTCATCAGAGCAATGATAACAAGTTGTTGGCTCGCGACATTTATAAACTAAGCAACTGAAATAAATTAATCAAATGTAAGATTAATTAATTAATTGCATGTAATTTAATCAACTAAAATGGCAAGCATTGTTTGTCTATTTTAAATAGTTACAGCGTGACTGGAAAAATATCACTTGGAGCCATTGGCAATGCAACAGCATTCATCGGCTGCAACGAAAACCAGGTAAAGCAACCATATATTTATTGGGAGTATTTAGATACTGATAACCCAATTGCCCTACGTATACCCCTTGAAAGAACTGGTTAGTAGAATTAACTGAGAAACTAAGGTGTTGAGTTTGGCGAAGGTAGGAAAACCAGAGACTCAGAAACATTGAAACAACCCCATCAACGCACAAAAGAGAATCAACAACTCTACTCACATAACGCTAAGTCCGTCACCCATTCAAGTACTAACACATTCGACTGGGCTTAACTTCAGCTGTGAGAGGCAATGCACAAACAATTTGTGCCTGACGTAATTTGTCTCTACATAAAGTCAGTAAAACGAAAATATTTTGTCGAGAAGTTTGGTGTAGTACAAGAAAAACAAGCTTTTAAAATTTTCTAACATTTTCTAACACTTTCGAAAACAGCGAAACATTTTCTAATTTTGATTCAATATATTCAACCATTTTTTTTTCATCATTAGAAAAAAAGAAAAACCTAAGTTTTCAATATACCGTTTTATTCAAACCGTTCAGCTTCTACATGTTTATGGTTGTAGGAGGAACACGTCCACGTGCTTCTTTGAATTTATCTTGCAATAGTAGAGATATAAAACTTTCTCCGATAAATAGATCGTCCTGACTGATCCATGACAGCAACATCATTCACGAATTTCGAAAAAAAACACCAACAATCTTGTCATCCAACATCTCTGAGAATTTTTTTCTAGGCATTTTGACGTCACAAGCTGAGCTAAAGTAAAATCTTTACTTGGTTATACCGATATGTTGCATTTCTAAAATCTTTACATTATTGCACCGTGCAACGCTTTCAAGAAACATGGAAAGCACTGGGCTATCATCAATGCGCGATTTTATAATATTTTCCCAGCTTGTTGATGTGACTAACTAATTTCAAATTTTAGTAAAAGTCGTTTTCACATTATTGCACCACAACGCTTTCAAAAGCATGGAAGGTATACTCGGCTATCAGCTCCAGAAGTGTAATTTTATAATATCTAGCAAGCTTGTGACGTCACTAATTTCCAAGTGAATTAGACTGTACAGTATTGAAACAAGATGGCGGATTATACGATTCTGTTTTCCCAAAATTAGCAATGTTGTTATTAAAAAAATTATGTTTATAAATTGAAAATTTTGGCTTTTGGTGCCATTACCCTTAATAGCTGAAGCTAATAATTTTTTGTTTTATACCGCTTTGTTAGTGCTGTGGTTGTTACGGACCAGTTGGAGGTACAAAGAACTACTGTACTACAAAATGCAAACCCATCAATGGAGGAACTGTCGTTAAAAATGTCTATACATGGTTTTGGGTAAGATCAACACTTCCCAAGGGTGTTGCATGGAGGAAGTGCATGGAATTCAAAACTACAGACGAAAACGGTAAACCCGTCTGGTATAAGTTAATCGGAGGAAATGTGATCCCAAATAAAGTAAGTTACACATTCACATGTTTTAAATAAATTATAAGAATTTATAACAATACAATAGATGTGGTTAATATAATTTGAGAGCATAAAGTAATTAGAAAGTATTTAGATCTGATAAAACACGTACTGCGAGAATAGCTTTTGAAAAGCTTTAAAAACGACCCATTTGGAAAGTTTATTGGCGTAGTTTTTTTGGTCAAAAACCGTTGTCTAAGCCAAGAAAACCAAACCTAAAGTTTATGTAAATCAGACGGATTATTTACCTATAAGTAACACCATGATTGACTCGGTTTTTCTTGTTCTCACCGGCTAGTTTAATTTCTAATTTCCCCTAAACAGCGTTAATTTCTAATTTTTGCCTCTAACAAGGCAAATTTCTAATTTTCCCTTCATTAGCATGCATGACCAAACATCAAAACAGTACTCTTTTACACAACAAAGAAATGCATTATTATAAGATAATCACGGTGTTGCAAAGTAATACCATGACATGTCGGGAAATTAGTGATTAAATGTCCCCTCATTACTTGATTTAACATTACTTGTTTTCTATGCATACCTATATTCACTAAAAAAATATTATCATTAACTCTCATTCTTTCTTCCTTTCTTCTCAAAGGGTCGTTGTGCCAAAAATGAAGCTCTTTTAAACGACGGAGTACGTATGTCAGTGGAGTTTGAATTAAGAATACAATATATTTTCTGGTGTGTTTCATAAACTTGATCATAATCCAATATTATGCCATAATCCAAGTACTTGCTTTCAGTAGAGTAGAGTAGAGTAGAGTAGAGTAGAGTAGAGTAGAGTAGAGTAGAGTAGAGTAGAGTAGAGTAGAGTAGAGTAGAGTAGAGTAGAGTAGAGTAGGGTAGGGTAGGGTAGGGTAGGGTAGGGTAGGGTAGGGTAGGGTAGGGTAGGGTAGGGTAGGGTAGGGTAGGGTAGGGTAGGGTAGGGTAGGGTAGGGTAGGGTAGGGTAGGGTAGGGTAGGGTAGGGTAGAGTAGGGTAGAGTAGAGTGCGGTGCGGTGCGGTGCGGTGCGGTGCGGTGCGGTGCGGTGCGGTGCGGTGCGGTGCGGTGCGGTGCGGTGCGGTGCGGTGCAGTGCAGTACAGTACAGAGCACTATTGCCGACTTCCAAAATGCCCCGACGCGTCTTTCCACGGAAGCACCATTTTTTATGCTTTGGTATACGAAATTGTTTTGTCAAGTCTAACCAAACTAGTCACGTGTGTTTCAGATAGTGGTTGTTCCTGATGAAAATATCGCTAAAAAAATTCCTTCTGTGCCTGGACTGATGGCGTATCGCAAGGACAACAAGAAACTTTATGTATGGTCAAACAAAACCTGGAACGTAATACCTCAAGAAAAGAAGGTAATGAAATGATACGAAAAATCAATATATCATTTAATGACAACTAAGTTGAGATAATAAGATCGAATATTTCATTTTTCTATTAAGATGAAAGGGTACCCTAGCTCATTTTCATATTGAATTTACAATATTAACATATATATATATATATATATATATATATATATATATATATATATATATATATATAATATAATCTATATATTAGAGTTGAGAACTACCTATGTTTCCATGTACAAACCTTGCCCTAGGGGGTCGGTCCGTACTGTCAAGATATCGGTCTGACATGTCCCCGTAATGACCGCCTTCTATAGATTAATAAGAAGTTAGACTTCT
This sequence comes from Corallium rubrum, assembly GCA_964035015.1. Lineage (NCBI taxonomy): Eukaryota > Metazoa > Cnidaria > Anthozoa > Scleralcyonacea > Coralliidae > Corallium > Corallium rubrum. The sequence goes on from OZ036011.1 coordinate 631,183, forward strand.
ATGTAAAATTGGCTATAATATAAATATCTCAATAAATGATATATAAAACATAAGCATCAGAGCTTTATCTGATATACACACCCTAGCCGAAGACGATAGTTTGTCTAGCAGATAAACAAAAGAGCGGTAAGAATGTTAAATATAGCTTGCCAAATTCCCACATATCAACTGTTTAAGCTGAGAAAATCGGATAGAAAGTTTAAATCGAGACAAATCAATATCCGATTTACAAATATTAAATTAGTCATAGCATGAGACACCTTGAATTCCATTGACAGAGCAAGAGGCATGATTATTTACTATTTGTACATTATTTGTGTGTATATCCTGTGAAAACCCTTGTCAATCATGTCAAGGGATTAGTTAAGCTTATAGTAATTTGTAGTTTTCAATTTTATAATTAAAAAATACGTGTAAACACTCGGTGTATATTGTAATTAATATTAAATTTTTGGACTTTCCAGCTTCCGTTGCAGGCAACTCCATGGGCCATTCTTGACTTAGGTGGAGTTGGCAAACTTGGGTGGAGTGGGCAAACTTGGGTGGAGTGGGCAAGCTTGAGTGGAGTGGGCAAACTTGGATCGAGTGGGCAAGGGGGGGGGGGGGTTGGGGTTGACCACAAACTGCACAGAGGTTGAAGGGTTTCATCCCATTTGAGGCAGCACTTCACTTGCGATAGAAACTTCTAGTTTAAAAATAATCTCATCTTATAAATAGCTTGATATCATTGTCTAGGTTCTTCGCAAAATGTTTCAAATGGTTAAACAAAAGCAAGATAAATTTGAGAAAATGTTACGTGATCAAAATCGCCAGGCACTATAGGTAAATATGCATCGGATTTCACATCTTGGGTTTCATTTTGGAATAAAAAAGCTAGGTGTTCCAAATTGGTAGGTAAAACTATTTTTAAAGATTAGTACCGAGATTTCCGCGCAATTAAACGTGAAATGCAAAGTAATATATGTAAACACAAAGTAAGGTATATATGCATATGTGTCCCCAATTAGCTGTAATATAGCTACATACATTGACACTTAAATAAAGTTATTCATTCATTCATTCATTCATTCATTCATTCATTCATTCGGTCGTTCGTTCGTTCGTTCGTTCGTTCGTTCGTTCGTTCGTTCGTTCGTTCGTTCGTTCGTTCGTTCGTTCGTTCGTTCGTTCGTTCGTTCGTTCGTCCGTCCGTTCGTTCGTTCGTTCGTTCATTCATTCATTCATTCGTTCATTCATTCATTCATTCATTCATTCATTCATTAGTATATAATGAAGTAACTAAGTTGAGAAAGTTTTGTTAAGAAATTCAGCAAAGTTCAAGCTTTTAAATTTTATATCGAAGTTTTTAATCCAGCTTTATATTTAAAAATCTTTATTTCCATTAGCAACTATTTAGAAGCCATTTTTAAATAAATAAGCGTTTACAAAGCGTATTTCATGACAACGTTGGTGCAATGTCACTTATGACGTCACAAGTGACATTTTCCGAATGCAATTCCCAATGCGCCAAGATTTTCAGTTACCAAAACATTAAAGTGTCACTATGATGAAAAAAATGGTCAGTCTTTTTTTTTATCTTATCATAAAGTACATTTAAAATGAGGATGGACGGCGTTTGTGGTTTGTCAATATCGCATCTCGTTCAAGAGATATTCACGTTTTGGAAATATGCAAATTTATGGCTGATGACGTCATTTACTCCAAACGAGCGAAATGAAAATCGCAAAATAAGGAATATCTCTCGAAATAAACAATAGAACGCGCTTAAACTTTGTATGCATATAGTATCCAATAAAATACACCTCTCTTTGCAACTTTTGTGGTTGCCATGTTAAGCACGTGTTCTCATAAACCTTAAAAAGGGAATTATCACTTTTGCCTCATTGTTTAAAAATAGAAAGATTTAAACGTTTGAATTACAATGCCTACATAAGCCCTAATCTTCACGTTTATTCGCTGGAGTAAATGCTACTTCATTGCTGATAAATAAGCAAATCTAATTTTATCATTGAAAATGACGTCATCAGCAATATTTTGCATATTTCCAAAACGTGAATATCTCTTGAACGAGATGAGATATTTACAAACGACAAACGCCGTTCATCCTCATTGTAAATGTACTTTATGATGAGATCAAAAAAGACTGACGATTTTTCAGCACAGTGGTACTTTAATATTTCATTTACGCAACTAATCCCTGTTCAGTCTTAAAATGTATATATTCCAAAATATTTCCTTCACGAAAAACTCCCAAGTGTCGAGTGAAATGCCAAATGTCGGATAATACTATAGTGCTTGTTTAAGTTAATTTTAATATTTGAGTTATAAGCTACTTTTGCTATTTTGAAGATGGTCAACTGGTTTAATCGACTCGAAAGGCAATTAGAAAAAGTTAACGAAACACTTGTGAACTCAAGCTTCGGCAGGTCACCTACAATAATTACAAAAGGTACGTGTTTCCAATGTTTCGTGTGATGATGTCTTTTTTTTTTAATTTTTTCTTTATTCTTAGCTGTAAAACCGGCATTCTCCTGTACACAAGAAGTAAATTACATAAGACATTGATTATTTCATGCAATTGTATTTTTTTCTGGAAAACGCTTTTAACCAAAGTAGGAATTCGAACAAGCTAAAGTCGAATACTATTTATTAGAAACGTCTGAAAATTGGCAGCCTCCTAGATTGATGTAAAAAATAAATAATCACAATGCAATACAACTGATCACGTATATCTGTTCATTTTAGCAGACCCAGCGTACACGTTACACTTCAAAGGAAACAATATTGTTGATTACGTCATACTTCAAGGTGCACCAGCAATGACCGAAATATCGGTTTGTCTCTGGACCAAAACAAAGCAACAGTCATGGGGTCATTTGATAACTTATGCAGTGCCAAACATAGATAATAATTTTATGATAAGATGTCATCGACATCTTGACATTACAGTCATGTATGGACCTACACAGACACCTGAGCAAGTATCCAAAAGCATCTCTGGGTAAAATATATTTAAATTCCAAGTAATCAATTTTCTTTCAGTGCAAAACTACAACAATATTTATACTTTAGCACAAACAGTAACATATTTTATCTTTCAAAACAAACAGTACAAAACTCTTTCAAGACAAACAGTATAATATTCTTTCAATACCAACAGTACAATACTCTTTCAATACAAACAGTACAATATTCTTTCAATACCAACAGTACAATACTAGTTTAACACAAACAGTACAATACCCTTTCTATACAAACAGTCAAATACTCTTTCAATACAAACAGTACAATATTCTTTCAATACAAACAGTACAATACTCTTTCAATACAAACAGTAGAATACTTTTGAACACAAACAGCACAATATTCTTTGAATACCAACAATACAATACTCTTTCAATACAAACAGCACAATACTCTTTCAACACAAACAGTAGAATACTCTTTCAATACAAACAGCACAATATTCTTTCAATACCAACAATACAATACTCTTTCAATACAAACAGTAAAATTCTCTTCCAACACAAACAGTACAATACTCTTTCAATACCAACAGTACAATACTCTTTCAATACAAACAGTACAATACTCTTTCAATACAAACAGCACAATACTCTTTCAACACAAACAGTACAATACTCTTTCAATACAAAAAGTACAATACTCTTTCAATACAAACAGTACAATACTCTTTCAATACAAACAGTACAATACTCTTTCAACACAAACAGTACATACTTTTTCAATACAAACAGTACAATACTCTTTCAATACAAACAGCACAATACTCTTTCAATACAAACAGCACAATTCTCTTTCATTACCAACAGTACGATAGTCTTTCAACACAAACAGTACAATACTCTTTCAATACCAACAGTACAATACTCGTTTAACACAAACAGTACAATACTCTTTCTATACAAACAGTCAAATACTCTTTCAATACAAACAGTACAATATTCTTTCAATACAAACAGTACAATATTCTTTCAATACCAACAATACAATACTCTTTCAATACAAACAGTAAAATACTCTTCCAACTCAAACAGTACAATACTGTTTCAATACAAACAGTACAATACTCTTTCAATACAAACGGTACAATACTCTTTCAACACAAACAGGACAATACTCTTTCAACACAAACAGTACAATACTCTTTCAATACAAACTGTACAATACTCTTTCAATACAAACAGCACAATTCTCTTTCATTACCAACAGTACGATAGTCTTTCAACACAAACAGTACAATACTCTTTCAATACCAACAGTACAATACTCGTTTAACACAAACAGTACAATACTCTTTCTATACAAACAGTCAAATACTCTTTCAATACAAACAGTACAATATTCTTTCAATACAAACAGTACAATATTCTTTCAATACCAACAATACAATACTCTTTCAATACAAACAGTAAAATACTCTTCCAACTCAAACAGTACAATACTCTTTCAATACAAACAGTACAATACTCTTTCAATACAAACAGTACAATACTCTTTCAATACAAACAGTAAAATACTCTTTCAATACCATGCCAACAGTACAATACTCTTTCAATACAAACAGTACAATACTCTTTCAATACAAACAGCACAATACTCTTTCAACACAAACAGTACAATACTCTTTCAATACAAAAAGTACAATACTCTTTCAATACAAGCAGTACAATACTCTTTCAATACAAACAGTACCATACTCTTTCAACACAAACAGTACATACTCTTTCAATACAAACAGTACAATACTCTTTCAATACAAACAGCACAATACTCTTTCAATACAAACAGTACAATACTCTTTCAATACAAACAGCACAATTCTCTTTCATTACCAACAGTACGATAGTCTTTCAACACAAACAGTACAATACTCTTTCAATACCAACAGTACAATACTCGTTTAACACAAACAGTACAATACTCTTTCTATACAAACAGTCAAATACTCTTTCAATACAAACAGTACAATATTCTTTCAATACAAACAGTACAATATTCTTTCAATACCAACAATACAATACTCTTTCAATACAAACAGTAAAATACTCTTCCAACTCAAACAGTACAATACTCTTTCAATACAAACAGTACAATACTCTTTCAATACAAACAGTAAAATACTCTTTCAATACCATGCCAACAGTACAATACTCTTTCAATACAAACAGTACAATACTCTTTCAATACAAACAGCACAATACTCTTTCAACACAAACAGTACAATACTCTTTCAATACAAAAAGTACAATACTCTTTCAATACAAGCAGTACAATACTCTTTCAATACAAACAGTACAATACTCTTTCAACACAAACAGTACATACTCTTTCAATACAAACAGTACAATACTCTTTCAATACAAACAGCACAATACTCTTTCAATACAAACAGTACAATACTCTTTCAACACAAACAGGACAATACTCTTTCAACACAAACAGTACAATACTCTTTCAATACAAACAGTACAATACTCTTTCAATACAAACAGCACAATACTCTTTCATTACCAACAGTACGATAGTCTTTCAACACAAACAGTACAATACTCTTTCAATACAAACAGTAAAATATTCTCTCAATACAAACAGTACAATATTCTTTCAATACAAACAGTACAATACTCTTTAAATATTAACAATAAAATATTCTTTCAATAGAAATAGCACAATTATATTAATGTAATAAATGAATTTTCTTGACGAGTTATTAAAAATGGTAAACAAGGGTTATTTTTCTGTAGTGGTCATAACATTGTAATCAGCGATGGCATTTGGCATCACGTTTGTGCTACATGGCAATCTCAAGGTGGGAAATAATATTTACAAAGATGGAAAACTTGGTGGAGAAGGATCCTTGGCCTTCACTACTAATAAAACTCTACAGGGTGGAGGAACCTGGGTTCTAGGTCAAGACCAGGATGTTGTTGGAGGCAGATTTGATGCGCATCAATCATTTCAGGGAGAATTGGCTGAGGTAAACATCTGGAAAAAAGTTCTGTCCCAAACAGAGATTTTCAGGATGTCAATAACTTGCCGATCAACTCGCCAAGGAAACGTTAAATCCTGGAGTGATTTCAGATCCGGAATAAGAGGTGGTGTTAAAATTTTAACACCAACCTGTTAGGTATGATTCTCACGATGAATTATTTGTACAGCTACTTTTCTTGTTGTTAATAGTGGTTGTTAAAACTTCAATGTCTTTTTCTTTCTCGAACTGCGTAATTTTGTCAATGACATACAATGTTTGTTGTAGAAACTAAGACCGTAATTATTGTGATTGTACTGTATTAGTAGTGCATTCATTGATTGTACTGTATTAATAAGCGGATTGTTTCATGTAACGTTTATCTCATGGTTTGTACTAAATCATTCGTTGCTTTATGTATAAGCCAGTGAACTCGATGTAAGTTAAAATCTGATACATGGAACGCTAACGCGAAACCAAAAGGTGAGGCAAAAAGTCCCGTGCCCCTACGCGGTTTGTAGGTAGGATTCAGTCTCCCACAAAATGTTTTTTGCACGGCCGCCCGTCTTGAGCGAACTGAAAAAAGGTTTGAAAAAATTATTTAATTATTTTGTCCGATTCAACGTGCATTTAATGTTTCCCATTGTTGTGCAGTGCTGTTGTTGTTTTATTTACTGTATAGCAGTCCAAAACTATACAATAAATTAAACTAGGGATGAAAATAGGCTGAGAAAACGGACGTCCTTTTGCTGGCTAGAATAAAAACGGCCAGCTGAAAAGATGAGAACAAGAGTGAGAAAGCTATTCTTGTACGAGTTTGAAGATACTTGATATTTCATAATATACATCTAATGTCGTTTTCTTATTTCTGCACCTTTAATTTTTTGTTCCACTGTGTTAAACGGTCTTTTGTGACTTATGGTATTTTAAGAAATAACTGACAACTAGAGTGTTTATTTTTCACGTTTAATTACTGATGGCTAGTTGTTGTTTTCGGTACGAATGCGAAATGCTTTTTAAACAAAACGACACATGTAACTGGTACTAACGGCATATTCTATACTAAGTTTGTGTTGAATTTCATTATATCTTCTTCGGAGTAACGAAACTCTAATATATGGTTTATATTTTATATATAACGCAAAGTTTGTCTAATTTTCTTGAATGACAAACTTCGTGTACGTTTTGTAAAGACAATGACCCTTACTATTGCAACAAATAAACAATTAATGCATAATTAGTTCTGCAGTATAGCACAACCAATTAAAATTTAAAATGTACGTTTAGCAAAGCGGGATAAAATGGTTCAATAAATAATTTTTCAAGCCTTTTTGAGCCTTCGCGGTTCGCTCAAGACCGGCAGCCTTGTAAAAAAACATTTTGTGGGAGACTGAATCATACCTACAAACCGCGCCGGGGCCTGGAATTTTTCCCCACGAATGACTCGACGTTAGCGTTCCAGGTATCAGATTTTAACTTACATCGAGTTCACTGGTATAAGCTAATATATACACTATCAATAGATATTAATAAATCAAGAAGAGAACCCAACATGTCTGAGCTTGGAGCATTGTACGCCAGTTTCACTCCTCTGCCAAATACACAGCAAAAAAATAGGACGGTGTTAGCTAGATCCATTCCTGTTCTCAGAGCCTCTCTCATCCTGGAGCGCGCGAAAAAGCTCTAGGAGAATCCAAACCTCAATTCGTAAGACCTTTCTTCACAGTACGTCATCGTGATGTATATGTGAGTCACTGCCAATTGCGTAGACGACGTTTTTCGACGTTCATCATCGAATCATGAACAAGAATTGTGTCACGTATACAAAAAATTTCATACGCCAATCGTATCGTGTGCATATAGGCTTTTAAATGTTGGCTTTTTTTTCCAGTGCATACATTTACATTCGCCGTTTGGGAGTTGGACACGAGATAAATAGACAATTGACAGTTGCTTGGAATATAGATTTCCCGTTTGTTTTTAATTCTGGCAGTATGGCTATCTCGTATTAAGTCGTTTGACTTTGGAACGATTGTGATTGTGGTATATTTCGTTCGAGAAGATCCTTCTCCGCCGAATGTGGCTCATCAGAGACCTTAAAAGTCAACTAAACCTTTTGAAGTTATATTTTCTTATATAATATATAGCAAATATAAAATATTAGCAAAAGGAAAGAAAAGTATGAATTTCGAGATAAAGCAAATAATTTATCAGCGAAGCCTTCTTAGGTCCTTTTGAAGCATGACCGCGTTTCTAGGAGAATGGGTACTCCATTGTCTTTGACGTCATAACGGTAAAACCCACCAATCACCTTCTTCTTGTTACCGGTATGACATCAGAACGTACTAGTACCAGCCTTTGTTTCGACGAGGTCGTTGTTCACACGAGTTCAGCAAAAGAAGCTATAGGCATTTTTTAAGAACTTCTGTAGGAATTGTTTAAGAGTGGAACCGAGTGACTAGTTTCAATTATTTCAGCCAATTTATATGTGCTAATATATAAATTAAAGTTAATGAGACAACGTTCACTACAAGCTGTGCCAAAACCCTGAACAGGAAGGTTGGCCATGGTGTTACTCCCACCTATCAACAACCGATATATATGCCAGGTAGTTCTAAACGTCGTTTTCTTCCAGCTTGCCAGTGCACGTGAAAAACAAGTGATACGGCACTTGCTAACCAATTAGAACATTACTTCTCTCTTCGGCGGGAAAACTAACCAATTACAATTCGCGCAAGAGTCACATATAAGCTCAAAACGCGCCAAAATTAATCACTTTATCCAAGAGCTCTACATTGAAAGCTACTTGTAAGCTCTACACAGGAATTTTTTCCCACCCACCCACCGCTTCAAAGTTGCACTTACGCAAATATTTTCGAAACGAAAAATATTGGTATATACGTGGAAAGTAATCTGCCATTATCATTTGATAGCAGATCTTTAAAGCCTAGTTTCCTTTATGTTGTGTTAAACAATGGACACCGGGAAGCATGTGGTAATGTTTCTCCACGAACGAACAGATAGTTTGAAGAACTTGCAACTATTTTTGTAAATAATTCATTGGTGTAATATATTCTTGATGGTTTTATGTTCCTGCTGTAAAAAATAAAGTTCTGGTTTGGGGATGAAGTGCTCCCAATGGTCACCTTCAAGCCCATAGACTCAGGTTATTTTATGTAAATATAATGATCAGTCGAATCGTAAGAACTGTCCAAGGGGATTATGACCCCTTGGTTCAGGTCGATGTCTTAGGGGGTCGCTACCCCTTTGGCAGGATATGTCCTACTCGGGGATTATTACCCCTAGGGCATTAGCAGAGTCCTAATGGGGATTATATACCCCAGGACAACAATCTAAGGCCATGTAATAATGAGTCGTTGGGATGATGTTTGACCACAATTTTAGACAATCGGAGTACTTCACCCCAAACCCCTTCTCCCACAAAACTTTGTGTGTGTGCCATTAGTATTTGCTTGATTGTTCGGCCTTTCCTTTTAAAGAACCGCTTGAATCACTATTTCTAGTTGCTCTTCTGAATCAGAATTTCTTTTGCGAGAAACTCTATTTATTCGCGATCTCAAACCTTCTTTAAACGCGAATATTGGCACCGCTCCACTTTTTCTTTTGTAATATGTATTTTTAGTATTCTCTCCTGATTGGATAATTAATTCATAATCTATGACAACTCTGTAACTATACATTTAGGCTTTCTGCACTTATATAAATTATTATTCTCTGAAGATGTTGTGATAACAACGAAACGTGACAACTTTAAATAAATACTATGATTCCGCTCTTGTTTTACTCTACATAATGGTTTATGTCAAAATATTATGCTGTGCTTTGATATTTATCATAAGATTACATTATAACTAAGTAATATATGATAATAAACAATACAAAAATTAATCCAAAGTTAATAAATAGCTATTTTCTTGTTATACCAGAAGAATTAATCAAAGCAGTTATCAGAAGGCTCCGCGATGTTGGATTTTCTAGTTATATACAGTGTTCGTGCTTTAAACCACGAAGACGAAAAATATCTCTTCGCTTCTTGCTCTTAAAATTCATAGCAAATCAAAGAAAAATAGTTAAAATGTATACCAAAAACATTCATATACCTGAGATGATTCAATCATAGTATTGCAGACATAATTTGCCGTCGAAAACGTATCTGAAACCGGGAACGTGTAACCTCAGACGTCGGACAGCGGTTAGACATTAGAGAGCTTAAGCATATTAGGCGTTTTTGAGACACGGACGGTGACCGGAAGAACAGGAATACAACACAGAACTATGTACACATACAACAAACTCCTACATGATAACATCACAAAAACATATAAGCACGGATCCGAGGACACTATAGATGAAATTGATTCAGAACTAAAAGAAATTTCGAACAGTTTAGGAATCGGCGACAAAATTGAAAAAATGAAAAAACGCGAAGCATTTATATCTTTAAAAGACCACAAAGAAAATTTCGAAAACAATCCAAAATGCCGATTAATTAACCCCGCTAAAAGCGAGTCCGGAAAACTAAGTAAGGTGATTTTGGACAAAATTAATTCTAATTTGAGACGAAAACTGAATTTAAACCAATGGAGAAATACAAAACAAGTAATTGAGTGGTTTGGCAATATAAAAGATAAGGACAGACATAGTTTTATTTCGTTTGACATTGTCGATTTCTATCCGTCTATTTCCGAAAAACTATTGGACCAAGCATTATCTTGGGCTTCGAATTTGGCTACTATAACTGAAAACAATATTTCAATAATAAAACACGCTAGAAAATCTCTCCTTTTCAATACCGGAATTTCATGGATAAAAAAAGATAGCAATAGTTTGTTTGACGTTACCATGGGTTGTTTCGACGGCGCGGAAGTTTGTGAGTTAGTAGGCCTTTTCATTTTAAATCACCTAAGTAAGAAATTTGGCAAAGAAAGTATTGGCCTATATAGAGATGACGGTTTAGCTATTATAAAAAGTAAATCAGCACGTTTAGCAGACAAAACAAGGAAAGAACTTCACAAAATTTTCGAGCAGTTTGACCTAAAAATTACCGCCGAATCAAATTTACGCATAGTAAACTTTTTAGATGCAACTTTCGACCTTAACAATGGAAATTATAGGCCCTATAGGAAGCCCAATGACGATCCACCAAGCATCACAAGACAGTTACCTGCATCAATCAACAAGCGCATTGCACTTCTCTCGTCAGATGAACAAGTTTTTCAGGAATCTGCACCCATATATCAGAACGCACTTAGGCACAGCAACTTTGATCATGATCTTAGCTACACTCAACACACAGCACAGCAACCACGCAGGAATAGGCAACGCAACATCACTTGGTTCAACCCACCTTTTAGCAAGAGTGTAAGCACAAACATAGGACGTAATTTCCTAAACCTAATTGACAAGCACTTCCCACCACACCACAAGCTCCATAAGATTTTTAACAGAAACACAGTCAAAGTAAGTTACAGCTGCATGAACAATGTTAAGTCAATAATCACTAAACACAATGCACACATATCTAGGAATAACATGCCACAGGATAAGGACACTAGCAGTTGCAATTGTAAGAAAAACACGAATTGTCCACTTAGAAAACAATGCATGACTAGGGACATAGTATACAAAGCAACAGTCACAGTCACAGTAAACAACACAAACACGATCAAGAATTACATTGGCATGACTTCAACCACATTCAAAGAGCGATTGGCCAACCACACTAAATCTTTTCAGCATAAAAAGCATGCAAACGACACCGAACTTTCGAAATATATTTGGGCATTGAAAGAAAACAATAAGGATTTTAGTATTAATTGGCAAATTTTAAAACATTCTATTTCGTACACGGGAGGTTCAAAACGATGTAATTTATGTTTAGAGGAAAAATTTTATATTTTGAAAGATAAAAACAAGAATTGTTTACTCAACAAAAGAGCAGTCAATGTCGTCATCGACACAAATTCCGCGCAAACAGCGCAACAAAGCCATGAATGCATGTATTGTTTCGCCCCAACACTCCCACGTTCCGACAAGAAGGATATAAGCACCTCCTGTTTTCGAAAATTGTCATCTGCCTGAAGATTCTTTTTTAGATGAAACAGCCTGTAGCAGACTTTTGAGGTAAGCGAAAATCTATATTTGCTCTAACTATATGTTATCGAGCACTCTTTGCGTTTCGTAGACCAAAAACCCACATATATCTATATATATATATATATATATATATATATATATATATATATATATATATATATATACCCAGAGCCCTTTTATGAAAAGGGCCGCGCGGGAATTTATATATATATATATATATATATATATATATATATATATATACATATATATTCCCGCACGGCCCTTTTCATAAAAGGGCTCTGGGGACGAGATTGCGTTAGATCATATTATAGTTACCGTACAACCGAGACCGCGATGTTGGCTGAGTCAGCAGTCTACCAACAAAATAGAACACAAGAATAGCAAGAGCTCCAGGGAATTTTTGTGTTTGAATCTCTACAAGTCAGCTGTTCACGTGTTAATCTTAACCATAAATAAACTTACCCAAAAACAATACACCTACAAAAATTCTAGCTAGTATAACCGGTTTCATTAAATCTAAAATTCCGAACTAACTTATTGCTTACCTTGTCTTCTCGATATATTCGTAGAATTCTATAATTCCTAACGATCATGATTCCATTAATTTTGCAGTATATATCGTTTTTCCTCTTAGCTTTGATCAATATAGAAGCATCTTTACAAAATCTAGCAATTACAGAGAGAAAAGATTAGTTTTAGTTTAGTCAGTTTAGTTCAGTTCGGCTGAGGTTCGGTTCGGTTCAGTTGAGTTGAGTTGAGTTGAGTTTAGTTCAGATTCAGCTTAATTACTCGGGCTACTGTGGTAGCCGAGTCTAGGTTTCAGCTCCGCTCTGTCTTATTTTTGTGTCTACGTCGAGGATTGGCAACTATTGCATCATCCGGCCCCGATAGCCTTTGCGAAACTGAGATCATGAGGCGTACTTGTGATTTCTCTGGCCGCCTTTCCTCGAGTTGTTGTTCGAAGTGTTCTTTCTTGGAGCTGTTGTTCGCCGACATATACTTAATTATTGATCAGTAATTAATTTTCATCTTGCGCTTATATGAGAACCGAGGTAGCTCGCCTAGTCGGCCGAAATCTCGCTTTGTGCAACCGAGATCTCCATTTTAGAGTAGACCGGGATAGCTCACCGACACGGGCTGGAACCTCAGAGCTCCATATACACGACAATGTTTGTCTTTACAAGTCTTGCACGTTGTGGTAGATTTCGAAACTGAATGGCTGACTTTATAGTTTAAAGCGATCAGATGTGGCTGACAACTGTCTTGATCGTAAATATGTCACCACTGTGAAGTATACACCACATTCAGCCTTCGATCTGATCTTCCTCGGCCCATTCTCAGTAACAGAACATAACAGAAGAGAAGAGAATAGAAGAGAACAGAACAGAACAGAACAGAACAGAACAGAACAGAACAGAACAGAACAGAGCAGAGCAGAGCAGAGCAGAGCAGAGCAGAGCAGAGCAGAGCAGAGCAGAGCAGAGCAGAGCAGAGCAGAGCAGAGCAGAGCAGAGCAGAGCAGAGCAGAGCAGAGCAGAGCAGAGCAGAGCAGAGCAGAGCAGAGCAGAGCAGAGCAGAGCAGAGCAGAGCAGAGCAGAGCAGAGCAGAGCAGAGCAGAGCAGAGCAGAGCAGAGCAGAGCAGAGCAGAGCAGAGCAGAGCAGAGCAGAGCAGAGCAGAGCAGAACAGAACAGAACAGAACAGAACAGAACAGAGCAGAGCAGAACAGAACAGAACAGAACAGAACTAAATGAAACTGAACTAAATGAAACTGAACTAAATGAAACTAAACTGAAATGAAATGAAACTGAACTAAATGAAACTAAACTGAAATAAAATTGAAATGAATTAAACCAAACTGAACTAAACAAGACGCCTGGGTCAGGCTTTCCCTCTGTTCTGTTCTGTTCTGCTCCGCTCCGCTCCGCTCCGTCCCGTCCCGTCCCGTCCCTCTGGCCTGACCTGCCCTGCCCTGCCGTGTTCTGTTCTGTTCTGTTCTGTTCTGTTCTGTTCTGTTCTGTTCTGTTCTGCTCTGCTCTGCTCTGCTCTGCTCTGCTCTGCTCTGCTCTGCTCTGCTCTGCTCTGCTCTGCTCTGCTCTGCTCTGCTCTGTTCTGTTCTGTTCTGTTCTGTTCTGTTCTGTTCTGTTCTGTTCTGTTCTGTTCTGTTCTGTTCTGTTCTGTTTTGTTTTGTTCTGTTCTGTTCTGTTCAGTACTAGTACTGAAGTAACTAGCAACGGTAAATTCATTAATAGCCTGTACTTTCTTAAACTGCATGCCGATTATAGGAGTTCCTTAAAAGAGTGTATGACATATTTTGAATTTGCACTAAAGAGGAATAGCTTTTTAGCATGGTGCCTTGTTGTAACTTTGCTAATTTATTTTAAATTTATTTAACTATAAGCGGACAATGCTAGACTTCCCTAAAACATATGTATTTTATGTAATAAACATATATTTTCCTGTAATAAATGGTTGTCCATAGGAAGTGCGCGATAGCAATAGTTTTTTTCTTTTTTCCGAAATTGCGCATCAACTAATTTTTAGACGCCAAGGTGTGTGATAAAACAGGTCTTGGTATGTGAAGTTACACAGCATTTTAGGAAACACGGCTTAAGGTGTGTTTTTTTGGGGAGAAACACACTGCACACCGTTTCCTATGTAAATCTACACAGCTTTATAAATTACACAACTTGTCGAATTACACACGTATTGTTGTGTGAAAAAACACGGCTTAAAGTGTAGGCAGACTAATGCATAGTTAATTATTTTGCATAGTAAAATTTGAGTAAAATCTACCCATCTTCTTTTGTAACATCGCAGAAAGCTTACGAGAAGATATTCAATTGTAAGAAAAAATAAAGAGCTAAATAAAATGGGCAGGAAGTGCTGTCTACAAAACAACCCTTTACCACGTGAAGTCTCTGGTTGGGTCATTCAGGTCTAGCGCCTTGCCGATAGTGGGTTGCCCAGCCTTCTAGTACTTTACCTGCCTGACCTGGGTAGAGAGTTCATGCTATCTGCGACCTAACCAAGGATTATTGTCTCTCCTTTCTATAATTTGAAAAGCGTCCCTGCCCCAACTGTTGTCACGAAACTCTGCAATACATTTTCAAATGTATTGTAAATTCTATTGCAAATGTATTGTAAATCTGCAAATGTATTGCAAATCTATGGCAAATGTATTTATATTTATTTTTTTATTATTATTCAAAAAATTTACACATAGAATAGCTACGTAAAAGCTAATTTGGAATGCGTATTACATATAGTTATAGAAATATTAAAATATGCTTACAATTCTACTAATTTATAATAATACTATAGTTCAAAATTTAATTACTTTACATAAAAATTTAATTCAAGTCACAAATAGAAAAATTTAAACCATATATCTTTTAGTTGCTTCAGGGACATAGTGTTGAATTAAACTTATCAATGGCGTAGGCGATTGGGCTCCTCATAAAACGTTCAGTTTTTCCAGTAAAATTATAATACTTTTGGCTATTTGACCTCGTGTTCCTTTCCCTAACGTGACCAACCTTTTTTGGCAACAGGTGGTGCAGTTTATGATTCGGGTTTGATATTCTTTTAATAAGATCTATACAAATTTGGTCTCGACGATCCTTCAGAGTTTTAAGCTTTGCCTGGTTTTAAGCTTTGCCTAATAACCATTCATAGTCATAGTCCGATTAAATTATTCTTAGTGCTCGTTTCTGGATACGTTCAATATCATTTCTTTATTCCTTTGTCATGCCACCATTCCATACTTGGGCACCATATTCTAATGTTGGCCTGAATGCCGTAGTGTAAAATCTTTTCATATCATCCACAGGTGAACGATGACTTTTTAGTACTTTGAGCAAAAAGAGACGTTTGGTTGCCTTCTTAGTTATATATTCGGTATTTGTATTCCATTTGAGGTCGTCGTCGATCCATATCCCGAGAAGTTTGTATGAGCTCACCTTACTAAATAAACTATCTTCGATTTTGAGTTCTGGTATCATAGTTTTGTTCTTTCTAAAATCAATTTGCATTTCCTTGCATTTCTTAAGGTTAAGCTCCATTCTTTGTTGTCTAGATCTTGTAAAATGTACCACTTTCATCACATTACTTTCGACTGTTCCAATTGCTCTGCACGAGATATGTTGACTAACATCGATTACCTCGGAGATAGTTGTGTCATCCATAAAGAAAACTATGTCACCTTCTTCCTTATTGTCATGAGGTCTATTCCTTTCTAAGCCCATTTCGTTTTCTTTGGTTGCCAAAGGCGACCCATTTTTGTGCACGATGAAAGCTAGTGGACTTATTCTGCTACCTTGTTGTACACCACTACTGACAACAACTCTATCAGATATTTCCTTTCTGTATATTTGGTAACTTGAGATCTCCCACTCAAATACGACGCAAGCCAACTCAGCAATGCCGGCCGAATACCAATGTTATTACAATTCTCCAAACGTATATTGTGATCTATTAGATCAAAAGCTTTTCGAAAATCCAGAAAAACAATTCTAATAACTTTACCCAAGCTATCCATTGCTTTACACCACTTGTGTACCAAATAAAGAAAGAGCCTGTACGGCCGATGATCCTGGTAGACCACCATATTGTGCTTCAGTAATCTTGCCTTCTATGTCCTCGTTCATCCACTTGACAGCGTAAGATTCTTGAATCTTTGATATTACACTATAGTAAGGGAGATTGGTCTTAATTCATCAACAGTTAAACACGGTATAACTTTGGGAAGAGCAGAAACACAGAAGTTTTACCAAATTTTAGGAAATATTCCTGACCTAAAAGATTCATTAAAAATATCTACTAGAGGGATTGCAAAGAAGTTCGCGAAGATCCTAAGAATTTTGACATGTGGGTCATTTGGGCCCGGTGCTTTGTTAGTTTGTAGCGTAATTGTGGGTAGAACGTCTAGTTCTCCATATTCTGACCATTTATTTTGGACTTTAGAATAATCTTTTGTTAAACTCGCGAAGAAATTATTTATACAATTTGCAGTATCCTTATCATTCATTGGACATTCTGTCAAAGGGTTCTTCAAATTTATTGTTGTCTTCTTCTTTTTTCCAATAAGTTTGTTGATTTTTTTCCACCAAACTGACGGATTAAAATCATATGTTGGTCGAATCTTTTCGTTGTAAAATTTTGCTTTTTCTTAACGAATCTCCGCTTTAATTTGATTTCTCAATAATTTAAGTATGGCAGTATTTCCTTGTTTGTATACTTTATCCCTTTTACGCATAAGCCCTTTTATTTTTGCAGTTATAAAGAATTTATGTTCATGATGTAATTTGATTGGTTTTTCCGGAAAATAGTTCTCAATCATATTTTGGGTTACTTTAAGAAACTCCTCAACTTTTGCATTGGTTGAGTCCGCAGTGATAACAGACGACCAATCATATTGATTTAAAAATTCGTTAAATTTTTGCAGCGTGAAGGACTTCATTGGTCGTACTTTGATTTTCTTTATAATGTTCTCTCGTGGAGCTTGAGTTTTTGACTTCCAAACAATTAAGTTGTGGTCTGATGATGATATTGGAACTAAGATTTCCGGGTGTTCAAAGTTGGAACTTATGTTTGTAAAAATTAAATCTAGCATGTTCGTATTCCTTGTAGGTTTTTTAATAACTTGTTTAAGATCGCAATGTTTAGTAAGATATTTCGAACCAAAACCGTTGCAAGTTGGATTTAAATCATCCACTACGATAAGTGCTGTGTTAGAATTTTCTGTAGTTAAAATGTCGTAGCATGATTGGAAAAATTCATAAAAATTTTCTAAAACATCAGGCGTGATAGACGGTGGAAGATAGACACAAGCCATAGCAATCCTAGGAATAGACCTGGGAAGCCACTGCATGCGGGCGCAACGTCAACCATAAACATTCGAAAGATTGGTGGCTGAAATCATTGCGAATTTTCACTCACTGCGAAATTGCAACACACCACCCCTACCGGAAATTCTGTCTTTTCGTAAACAATTTAAGCCATAAATGTAAATTGCCCCATTATGAATGTTTTCTGTTAACCATGTTTCTGTAACAAATATAATATCGGAGTTATATTTGTCAATCTGGATTGCCAGTTCATTAGTTTTATTGGAAATTGACCTTGCCTTCAATAGCATAACGTTTGGGAGCGCCTTTGGGGTTGTAGGAATCGGTTCCGTGTCATTATTAGATATATCAACACATATCAAATTTTGCTGGCAACTTTGTCTATTTGGAAAATCTTGACTACGACTTTGAACTCGAGGAGATACCACTTCAATCGAATAGGTATAGGGGAAATTACGTGACGATCTATTGCTCTGAAAGGAAAGGTTAGGGGAAGGAGCAGAATATTGTCAAAGTTGTACAGTGTGCCGATTTTCTAGCATCGCCCCCGATGATTATTATGAGGGACAATTTCCTCATTAATAGTAATGAAAGACGTTTATTTTAATTGTCCCTCATCAATACCGAATGAAGACGTTTAGAACTAAACCTCTCTCATCCAGTATTGATAAGCGAAATACGACATTAATCGTCCCTCTTGAAACAAAGGATTTCGAGGTGACCATGTAATTATTATGTCAAACAGGGCCAGCTTTGACTTTAGCCTCCGAGATAACTTGGTCTTAGACTTATAAATGTTCTATTGTTTGTGTCGGGGTTAAATGAGCTGAAACAAGGTTAAACTATTTCCTGTGTAGAAAATAGGAAAACAACAAAAACAGAAGCATTCTTAAAAATCATATATTTATATTGCTCATCAAAAAGTATAATAGTCAATCCCATCAGCCATACCATTCAGACACACAACAGACGCAGCACTGAATGGTCCGAAATTGACGATTTTCGAATTCGCCACATTACAAAGTATGTTCAATATATTTCTTCGTTTAGTCATGTATTTAATAGTAATAAATTGCTCATTCTTGTTTCACTGCTTTTTTCTTTCTACTAACAAATTTCAATATATATTTTAATATTTCATATATATTTTTGTGTAAAAGATTCTTGTCAGGTTTGCCATTTGGTTTTCTTGGGTGTACCTTATTACTGTTGTTTTAATTACAGGGTGTATGTAGTCGCATTCTTATGTTAAGATGGATAGTTCTTTATTGCTACAAATTGCTGAAAGCAAGGCTAAGACTACGTTTACACTAGAGATAATGTTTCCGGGTTCATTTCGTACCAAGTATTTGGATTCGTTAGGCGTTTACACGTTCGCATTCGACCGTTTACACTACGCTCGGAATTCCTTCCTTGTTTGTCATATTAGTTCCACCGCAAACTCATATGGCTACATGTTGAAAAGTATCCGGATTCATCGGAATAACGGTTTATACTACGTATTGTTTCGGATTCAAAGTCAGATTCGGATACTAAGTTTCTACTCTTTTTTTCGGATTCGAAATCTCCGCATACGCGATCAAACCGGGAAGTTTTTATTCCGGATTCATTCTCTTGTGTGTAAACGGCGAAACGAATACGGTACTAAAACGTTTCGAATTGGTCACGGATCCGGAAACTTTTCCTCTAGTGTAAACGTAGCCTACGTGCAGCCTCTATACCCGATTTCGAAACCGGTTACGAAATAGGGTCGAGGCCGCTGTACGAAGGCTGGTGTAAACGGGGTCTAATGTTTTGGGCCGCCTAGTGGTCTTGCACGACGTGGATCAGGATCAAAATTATAGTCCGTTCACACGGTATCTGGCTATCCGAACGACTTCCGTTCAGACGATATCTGGCTATCCGAACGAGTTTTGTGACTGGCTATCTGGACTAATTTTCGTCCTTGCATGGGTGATGAACTAGTGCGTATATCTCTTTGAGTCATCATTTTTAACTCGACCGTTCCCGTGGGGTCGTACACTTCGTATTTCTCAAAAAGACTGACTTATAACCAAATAACTTAACATGTAACGTAAACAATCTTCATTGGTGAATTAATTATTGTCCAAAATAATTGTAAGCAGTCAGATGGAAAGAGCTCTATGCTGAGTCATCACAACACTCCATTTTTATTTCTATTACAAAAGTTGTAAAAACAGCTTTGTTCTACCCAGACCTAAACTTGGCAAGTTAATTTCAGACCGTATTTAACATCAAAATTCGCGTTTTGTTGACTACGAGTGTCGGCGTCGATTTGTGTGTCGGAGTCAAATGAGCTGAAAGAAGATCAAAAATATTTCCGGTGATGGGCTGTAGGGATTTAGAGCCGCTACTTTCAGGGGGGGAACTACTTTCCACGGGACTATACGGTATCGCATATACTGCTACGTGCAAGTATGATAATTTATGTTAATGTCGTAATGCATGTTGTTGAGAGAAGAGATGGGTATGCTAGGTCGGATAGAGAATTGAGTGTAAGTGTTCTTCAAACTATTTTACTCAGAAAAACGTCTCATGAGTTCCCAAGCTGGGATCAATCCCACAACCTTCTGTATGCCGGTGAAACGCTCTAACCATGCATGCATTCAGCAGCTGCTGGTACTCATATAATTTGATAAATAAATGATAAATAAATGACTGGGGAGCTAATCATCCTTACTTGCAGCCGGCGGCTGAATTGCGAAGGACACAGATAAACGTGCACGGCCGTGTCGAGGCACATCAAAGGCGCTCCAAGCAGCTGCCAACGACACAATTCAGACCACGGATCACAGTTAAGATGTTAGGGGTTGTTTTTATGGAGGGAGGGAAACCGGAGAACAAGGCGAAAAACCCCCGAAGCGCAGGGGAGATCAACTACAATTATAAGTAATAACATCACTTGAGGGAAATTAGCGATTAAATTGCCCACTGCCGAAATCTTCCAGAGGCGAAGGGCAATTTAATCGCTAATTTCCCGACAAGTCATGTTATCAGTTTGTAATATTATGATCGCCGAGCAAAACTCAGAGAAGTATGCTGAGATAAGTTTAGGTGTTTGTTTTTGTATGGTTCAGTGAAGTTGTTTATGAGTTTTACTATTGATTGAAGTAATTATACCTTTGGGACATGCTTTGTGTTTGTAGAATAGATGTCTGTTAATAAAAATGTTGTGAGTGTTCTAGGACCGCCTGTTTGCATAATAGATATGCAAGCAGGAAATTTAGTAAAAGACAAAGGATTTCTTTGTCTACTAATTTTCTCCTGCATGCTTGATGAGGGAAAATTAGTAGACAAAGAAATCTTTTGTTTTCTACTAAATTTAGAAGACAAAGGCGTATGCATGGGTAATGAGGAAAATGCGGGATTTACATTCCCTTTGAGAACAATGAAAACCGAGGTGATCATGATATTACTCTACTCACATGAGTCCAAGCCCGACAACGGGGTCATTCCCAAGCGGTCACCCATCCAAGCACTAACCCCGTCTAACTGGGCTTAACTTTTTGATGAGAGGCAACGCGCTACAACACACGCCACCTGTGCTTCCCGATGTATGCATGACATTATACTGCTACGTGCAAATATGATGATATATATATTAATGTCGTAGTGCTTGTTGTTAAGAGAAGAAATGAATATGTTAACTCGGATATGAGAATTGA
Source organism: Corallium rubrum (assembly GCA_964035015.1). Lineage (NCBI taxonomy): Eukaryota > Metazoa > Cnidaria > Anthozoa > Scleralcyonacea > Coralliidae > Corallium > Corallium rubrum. The sequence continues at coordinate 652,828 of OZ036011.1, forward strand.
GAGTAAATGTTCTTCGAGTTATTTTACTCAGAAAAAATTCTGAGTTCCTATCAGTTCCTTCTAATCGCCGGTGAGACGCTCTAACTATTGAGCTATTGGGACTCACGTGATTTAAACCTGTATGTTTGAACCATGTCTAATATTTAAATTTGAACCTAATACTTGCACCAGTAGTTATAGCCATTGATGATGGGTTTTGATTCTTTTAGACGTTTGCTTCACGATGTATTTAAAAGTATTCATGATTTCAGCTTTGGTAAGCTGCACGATGTGCTTGACATCAGCAGCACTGAGAAAAGTAAGTATCTATCAATGTATCTAGATACTATAGTATTAAACATAATATGCCCAAGCGTTGTCGTATGGTCAAGGCTACCTCATCCAACTCCGACTCGGTCCAAGTCTGAATCATTCAAGTGCTAGTCCTCCAGTACAATTCTAAGTCCTATCAATTTCGAGTCAAAGTCCGACTTTTTTAAGGTGCCCATGTCACGAAAATTAAGTTTGTCTTGTTTGAAAGAGTATTTAAAATTGAAAATTAACATCTTTTGCAGTTTTTTGTTCGAAGTGGCTATAGGTCCGGTAACCGGAACTCGTTCAAGAAAAACTAAAGGTCCGGCAATTGGTTCCAGTACCAGCGCAGCCAGATTCCGATTATGGTTAAGTTTGGTTTGATAAGAGCGAAGTTATGTAATCTTTCCCAATAAGTCATTATGTACATGTAATGTCACAACATGTGACATTTGCATATTAAACAAACTGAAATATCCACAAAACTAACCAACGAAACCAGACAGACAGACAGACAGACAGACAGACAGACAGACAGACAGACAGACAGACAGACAGACACACACACACACACACACACACACACACACACACACACACACACAGACAGACAGACAGACAGACAGACAGACAGACAGACAGACAGACAGACAGACAGACAGACAGACAGACACACACACACACACACACACACACACACACACATAAAGATATATCATTGTATGCATAGTATGTGCTATTTTCAGATTAGCAATATAAAATCAAATAATATAGCTATCATATTTTTTGGTGTGCTTTGCTTGTGTGCTTTTCACACATTTTCATGCGTTGTTAATTTTTTCTTAATTTCTTCTCTATCTTTTTCTCTGTTTCATAACCAAATTTATACTTACAATTAGTTTCAACAGCGGTAGTCACATGTACGCATTGCGTACCAATTTTCTCTTCAGCATCTGAGAACATTTTTAGCGACTAATAACACTGGTGTCTAAAAATGATTTTTCTCCTCTTACGCAGAAAGTGCAAGTTGTTAAATCAAGCTACGACCCTGGAAGATGTACGAAAGCTAACCACGGCAGCATCAAATTAGTAAAAGACCGTGAAAACAACGACAAGGTCCTAATCTGTTCTCAAAACAACAACATTTATGGCTGGAAGACAATTGATGGTGCGTAATTAAAAAACATACTGTCCCAGACGGTCCCCCATCCAAGTACTAACCCCGTCTAACTGCGGGGATTAACTTTGGGGGAGAGGCAGCGCTAATTAACATCACGCATGCACAACCCGTACCCTATATTCCTGAAATAGCATAGGGCTATATTGCGAATCGACGCGGACCACGCAACAGAAACAAGAATAAAAGATGTAGTAACGTGTATTTTGGACACAATGTGCCGTTAGAAACAGCTTTGAAACTTTTAATATTAAGCTTAAGAGTGTTGTCAGAATGCGAGAAATGCCAGCGTTTCCAAGATCCAAATTTAAAAAAAACAACTTTCCAAGGGAACATGCCCCTCCTAAAAATGCTGACCCATACCAAATTTTATCAACCAGGCAAGTGTTCATCAGTGAAACGTCCCCAACACCGTGCACCATTGCTTTCGAATGGTCGAGACAACATTTGCTTCATCAAAAACTTGCTTTCAACATTACAGGTTCAAAGCCATTGGGTGAATTTTTCAATCCCAGCTATGACTGTTCTCGTATTTTAAATGAAGACATAAACGCGAAAGATGGATATTACTGGGTTCACTTTGACGAGAGCACTCCAAAACAGGTTAGATAATAAAACAGAAATAAAGTCTGGCTTTTTAAGAACTGAAAAAGATAGGTTTTAACCCTTTTAGGCCTGAACGTTTCTCTGTGCTGAATAAAATCGTCTGTCTGGCGTTAGCCAGATAAAATACTAAAGATTCGTCTTCAGGCTTCAAGGGGTTAAAATAACAAATTAACCTCTGTTGTTGTTTTTCGTTCCCTTGCTTCGTTGTTGAGATATTTTAGTTTGCATGATGTGCAAATTAAATCTTGGCGTCACAAGTCCTGAAATTACATTTAGTTGTTACCGAGCAGGCAATATAATAATCCGTCGTAAATAATTCGTCGTAGTAAAAAGAGAAAGAAAATGGCGAGATGTACGGTTTTGTCAGAACTCATTTCGGCTTGCAAAAGACAATGGTCATTAGCCGCTCTTACTTTTTGCTATGGCGGATTGCTGCACTATAATTGTGCAAGCGAAAAAAAATTGATTTGTCTTATGCCGCGTGACCATAATGAACCAACGGCAGCCTGAGTTACATTGTGTGAAAACACAGCTACATAACAAAACTGATTATGTCGTATGCAGTAAACAATTTTTTTATTTTAGTTCTAACTTTAAGTATTTGTTGGATTGTTAGTCGATTTTAATTACCTTAAAAGGTCTGGTGTGACATGACAACTGACGGTGGAGGTTTCATGCTCGTTGGGCACAAGAATTCTTCAATCACGTGGACTGTTCCATCCAATAATGACCCTGTTGATCCATTTGGCGTACCTCATTGGTCAAGTGCACTCGGTAACGCTCCAATCTTAGACTTTAGAGTTCAAATGTCTGATGGCAGCCACTTCAAACAAACAAAAACACAATGGTAAGTTTCGCGTCTTTTCAGTAAGTTCACCCTCGAGGTTGGACAGGTGACCGGACGACAAACGAACAGACGAAGGAACTAACAAAAGAACGAACAAACGCACAAACAAACTAACAAAAGAACGAACCGACGAACAAACAAACGAACAAACAAACAAACAAACAAACAAACAAACAAACAAACAAACAAACAAACAAACAAACAAACAAACAAACAAACAAACAAAGCAAGCAAGCAAGCAAGCAAACAAACAAACAAACAAACAAACAAACAAACAAACAAACAAACAAACAAACAAACAAACAAACAAACAAACAAACAAACAAACAAACAAACAAACAAACAAACAAACAAACAAACAAACAAACAAACAAACAAACAAACAAACAAACAAACAAACAAACAAACAAACAAACAAACAAACAAACAAACAAACAAACAAACAAACAAACAAACAAACAAACAAACAAACAAACAAACAAACAAACAAACAAACAAACAAACAAACAAACAAACAAACAAACAAACAAACAAACAAACAAACAAACAAACAAACAAACAAACAAACAAACAAACAAACAAACAAACAAACAAACAAACAAACAAACAAACAAACAAACAAACAAACAAACAAACAAACAAACAAACAAACAAACAAACAAACAAACAAACAAACAAACAAACAAACAAACAAACAAACAAACAAACAAACAAACAAACAAACAAACAAACAAACAAACGAACAAAATCGAAGCAACTATAACAAACAAACAAACAAACGAAACAAACAAACGAAACGAAACAAACGAACCGAACAAACAAACAAACAAACAAACAAACAAACAAACAAACAAACAAACAAACAAACAAACAAACAAACAAACAAACAAACAAACAAACAAACAAACAAACAAACAAACAAACAAACAAACAAACAAACAAACAAACAAACAAACAAACAAACAAACAAACAAACAAACAAACAAACAAGCAAACGAACAAAATCGAAGCAACTATAACTTACAGTAATTACTTCATCAAGGTTGTTTCGGTTAAATAACAAGCGTCCGTTAAAAAAACTTATGGTTATGCGAGAGAAAGGATGCGACCAAATCGCTGGGATTGGAGATATTGCGTATGTAAAAGATCTTCAGACAGAGAAAGTTGTAACAACCAATTTTCGCTGTTCAAAATTTGGATTACCACATCAACCACAAACACAAATTGGATGGGTGAGTATGTAATTACTCAAAATTGTCAAGAATAAAGATCAGGACGAAGCATTATTTTAATGGAGAGAGGATTTACTTGCACAAACAGAGCCGGATTAAAGTGTCTATCAAGTGGAAATTTCATTCGTATTTTTGTTGTCTGAATAAACACATGAACCTTTAAAAACAAAGGAACATAGTAAGAGAATTCACAGAAAATTGCAAGAAAATCCAATGCATAGTCTTTGCGCTATTAACGCTCAAAGTTTAATTGCCATGGATATAGTTTGTTTTAGAGAAATTAATTTGAGCTCCAGTAACAATGCCTTATGAGGTACGCAGATGGATCATTCATACTGAAATCCATTGCTTTTATGCATAGTAACGTACGCAGAAGGCATTGTTCCCTGAAGCCTAAATTTTCTGCCGTGACAAAATTATGTGTTAATTAAAAGCGCTAAGATTATACATTAGATTCTCATGAAACTCTATCTTCAAGAACAATATTATTAGAAATTAAGAAATATGATGCATGATACGACATATAGGTTCATAATAAATAAATTAAAAATAAAGGCTGGGTATTGGATTTTGAAAAATAACAAATTGTATCTCCTCAATGTGCAAAGTGAGTGAATCATAATTTTCAAGATACAAATACGGGCTCCATAATTAGAAATAATTATTCAAAAAATATCTAAATATTTACTTCAAAAAAATAATAAACTTAGTATTACCACAAATTCTCGCTTACTATTAACTTTCTTTCGTTTATTAGTCTATGATGAACCTCTGTTTGCAAAAACCATGTCCTTGGGGTTTTGCGTTCCATCATAAATATCCGGTTCAGCTCAACTATTCTGGTGCTTTCAGGTATTAAAAAGTGCCAAACAATGGTCACAAGTGCTCTTAGATTATGAGTTAAACTAATTGAGAAATAGAGATTATTTGTTATTACGAATAATCTTTATTTTTTAGTAGAAACTTACTTGTATACCTTAGTTCTTTCGGATTATTTCAAAAAACGAAGCATAACCATTGTTGCTGTGTAAAAAGCAAGGTAAAACAAACCTTCCACTCCTCGTCGCCTCTATGTTGTTTTACTTGTACGACCGCGCGGGTCCTGGTACTCAATTTCCTTCTCGCTATCTATCGACAAATAGATATCAAGTAGAGTATCCAATCAGATTGCAATAGTATACTAGTAAGTTTCTACTAAATGGGAATATTCCTTCTATTAAGCCCAAGAAATTCTATTCTATAAAGCACATCTGTTATGTTTTTAATTGGAATGATTTTTGCAACTGCTTTCAGTTTGCTCTTAACTGTGCGTATTCTCTGAGCAAAATTTTTTCTTCATCATGCAATAATTCTGCGATAAAGTAATATAAATAGTTTTGTGGAAACACCACATAAAATATTTCTTTGCCAAGCTTTCGGCCTGTTGACTCAGGCCTTCATCAGAGCAATGATAACAAGTTGTTGGCTCGCGACATTTATAAACTAAGCAACTGAAATAAATTAATCAAATGTAAGATTAATTAATTAATTAATTAATTAATTGCATGTAATTTAATCAACTAAAATGGCAAGCATTGTTTGTCTATTTTAAATAGTTACAGCGTGACTGGAAAAATATCACTTGGAGCCACTGGCAATGCAACAGCATTCATCGGCTGCAACGAAAACCAGGTAAAGCAACTATATATTTATTGGGAGTATTTAGATACTGATAACACAATTGCCCTACGTATACCCCTTGAAAGAACTGGTTAGTAGAATTAACTGAGAAACTAAGGTGTTGAGTTTGGCGAAGGTAGGAAAACCAGAGACTCAGAAACATTGAAACAACCCCATCAACGCACAAAAGAGAATCAACAACTCTACTCACATAACGCTAAGTCCGTCACCCATTCAAGTACTAACACATTCGACTGGGCTTAACTTCAGCTGTGAGAGGCAATGCACAAACAATTTGTGCCTGACGTAATTTGTCTCTACATAAAGTCAGTAAAACGAAAAGATTTTGTCGAGAAGTTTGGTGTAGTACAAGAAAAACAAGCTTTTAAATTTTCTAACATTTTCTAACACTTTCGAAAACAGCGAAACATTTTCTAATTTTGATTCAATATATTCAACCATTTTTTTTTTCATCATTAGAAAAAAAGAAAAACCTAAGTTTTCAATATACCGTTTTATTCAAACCGTTCAGCTTCTACATGTTTATGGTTGTAGGAGGAACACGTCCACGTGCTTCTTTGAATTTATCTTGCAATAGTAGAGTTATAAAACTTTCTCCGATAAATAGATCGTCCTGACTGATCCATGACAGCAACATCATTCACGAATTTCGAAAAAAAACCCCAACAATCTTGTCATCCAACATCTCTGAGAATTTTTTTCTAGGCATTTTGACGTCACAAGCTGAGCTAAAGTAAAATCTTTACTTGGTTATACCGATATGTTGCATTTCTAAAATCTTTACATTATTGCACCGTGCAACGCTTTCAAGAAACATGGAAAGCACTGGGCTATCATCAATGCGCGATTTTATAATATTTTCCCAGCTTGTTGATGTGACTAACTAATTTCAAATTTTAGTAAAAGTCGTTTTCACATTATTGCACCACAACGCTTTCAAAAGCATGGAAGGTATACTCGGCTATCAGCTCCAGAAGTGTAATTTTATAATATCTAGCAAGCTTGTGACGTCACTAATTTCCAAGTTAATTAGACTGTACAGTATTGAAACAAGATGGCGGATTATACGATTCTGTTTTCCCAAAATTAGCAATGTTGTTATTAAAAAAATTATGTTTATAAATTGAAAATTTTGGCTTTTGGTGCCATTACCCTTAATAGCTGAAGCTAATAATTTTTTGTTTTATACCGCTTTGTTAGTGCTGTGGTTGTTACGGACCAGTTGGAGGTACAAAGAACTACTGTACTACAAAATGCAAACCCATCAATGGAGGAACTGTCGTTAAAAATGTCTATACATGGTTTTGGGTAAGATCAACACTTCCCAAGGGTGTTGCATGGAGGAAGTGCATGGAATTCAAAACTACAGACGAAAACGGTAAACCCGTCTGGTATAAGTTAATCGGAGGAAATGTGATCCCAAATAAAGTAAGTTACACATTCACATGTTTTAAATAAATTATAAGAATTTATAACAATACAATAGATGTGGTTAATATAATTTGAGAGCATAAAGTAATTAGAAAGTATTTAGATCTGATAAAACACGTACTGCGAGAATAGCTTTTGAAAAGCTTTAAAAACGACCCATTTGGAAAGTTTATTGGCGTAGTTTTTTTGGTCAAAAACCGTTGTCTAAGCCAAGAAAACGCGTTAATTTCTAATTTTTGCCTCTAACAAGGCAAATTTCTAATTTTCCCTTCATTAGCATGCATGACCAAACATCAAAACAGTACTCTTTTACACAACAAAGAAATGCATTATTATAAGATAATCACGGTGTTGCAAAGTAATACCATGACATGTCGGGAAATTAGTGATTAAATGTCCCCTCATTACTTGATTTAACATTACTTGTTTTCTATGCATACCTATATTCACTAAAAAAATATTATCATTAACTCTCATTCTTTCTTCCTTTCTTCTCAAAGGGTCGTTGTGCCAAAAATGAAGCTCTTTTAAACGACGGAGTACGTATGTCAGTGGAGTTTGAATTAAGAATACAATATATTTTCTGTGTGTTTCATAAACTTGATCATAATCCAATATTATGCCATAATCCAAGTACTTGCTTTCAGTAGAGTAGAGTAGAGTAGAGTAGAGTAGAGTAGAGTAGAGTAGAGTAGAGTAGAGTAGAGTAGAGTAGAGTAGAGTAGAGTAGAGTAGAGTAGAGTAGAGTAGAGTAGAGTAGAGTAGAGTAGAGTAGAGTAGAGTAGAGTAGAGTAGAGTAGAGTAGAGTAGAGTAGAGTAGAGTAGAGTAGAGTAGAGTAGAGTAGAGTAGAGTAGAGTAGAGTAGAGTAGAGTAGAGTAGAGTAGAGTAGAGTAGAGTAGAGTAGAGTAGAGTAGAGTAGAGTAGAGTAGAGTAGAGTAGAGTAGAGTAGAGTAGAGTAGAGTAGAGTAGAGTAGAGTAGAGTAGAGTAGAGTAGAGTAGAGTAGAGTAGAGTAGAGTAGAGTAGAGTAGAGTAGAGTAGAGTAGAGTAGAGTAGAGTAGAGTAGAGTAGAGTAGAGTAGAGTAGAGTAGAGTAGAGTAGAGTAGAGTAGAGTAGAGTAGAGTAGAGTAGAGTAGAGTAGAGTAGAGTAGAGTAGAGTAGAGTAGAGTAGAGTAGAGTAGAGTAGAGTAGAGTAGAGTAGAGTAGAGTAGAGTAGAGAGAGTAGAGTAGAGTAGAGTAGAGTAGAGTAGAGTAGAGTAGAGTAGAGTAGAGTAGAGTAGAGTGCGGTGCGGTGCGGTGCGGTGCGGTGCGGTGCGGTGCGGTGCGGTGCGGTGCGGTGCGGTGCGGTGCGGTGCGGTGCGGTGCAGTGCGGTGCGGTGCGGTGCAGTACAGTACAGAGCACTATTGCCGACTTCCAAAATGCCCCGACGCGTCTTTCCACGGAAGCACCATTTTTTATGCTTTGGTATACGAAATTGTTTTGTCAAGTCTAACCAAACTAGTCACGTGTGTTTCAGATAGTGGTTGTTCCTGATGAAAATATCGCTAAAAAAATTCCTTCTGTGCCTGGACTGATGGCGTATCGCAAGGACAACAAGAAACTTTATGTATGGTCAAACAAAACCTGGAACGTAATACCTCAAGAAAAGAAGGTAATGAAATGATACGAAAAATCAATATATCATTTAATGACAACTAAGTTGAGATAATAAGATCGAATATTTCATTTTTCTATTAAGATGAAAGGGTACCCTAGCTCATTTTCATATTGAATTTACAATATTAACATATATATATATATATATATATATATATATATATATATATATATATATAATCTATATATTAGAGTTGAGAACTACCTATGTTTCCATGTACAAACCTTGCCCTAGGGGGTCGGTCCGTACTGTCAAGATATCGGTCTGACATGTCCCCGTAATGACCGCCTTCTAGATTAATAAGAAGTTAGACTTCTATGTAAAATTGGCTATAATATAAATATCTCAATAAATGATATATAAAACATAAGCATCAGAGCTTTATCTGATATACACACCCTAGCCGAAGACGATAGTTTGTCTAGCAGATAAACAAAAGAGCGGTAAGAATGTTAAATATAGCTTGCCAAATTCCCACATATCAACTGTTTAAGCTGAGAAAATCGGATAGAAAGTTTAAATCGAGACAAATCAATATCCGATTTACAAATATTAAATTAGTCATAGCATGAGACACCTTGAATTCCATTGACAGAGCAAGAGGCATGATTATTTACTATTTGTACATTATTTGTGTGTATATCCTGTGAAAACCCTTGTCAATCATGTCAAGGGATTAGTTAAGCTTATAGTAATTTGTAGTTTTCAATTTTATAATTAAAAAATACGTGTAAACACTCGGTGTATATTGTAATTAATATTAAATTTTTGGACTTTCCAGCTTCCGTTGCAGGCAACTCCATGGGCCATTCTTGACTTAGGTGGAGTTGGCAAACTTGGGTGGAGTGGGCAAACTTGGGTGGAGTGGGCAAGCTTGAGTGGAGTGGGCAAACTTGGATCGAGTGGGCAAGGGGGGGGGGTGGTGGTTGACCACAAACTGCACAGAGGTTGAAGGGTTTCATCCCATTTGAGGCAGCACTTCACTTGCGATAGAAACTTCTAGTTTAAAAATAATCTCATCTTATAAATAGCTTGATATCATTGTCTAGGTTCTTCGCAAAATGTTTCAAATGGTTAAACCAAAGCAAGATAAATTTGAGAAAATGTTACGTGATCAAAATCGCCAGGCACTAAAGGTAAATATGCATCGGATTTCACATCTTGGGTTTCATTTTGGAATAAAAAAGCTAGGTGTTCCAAATTGGTAGGTAAAACTATTTTTAAAGATTAGTACCGAGATTTCCGCGCAATTAAACGTGAAATGCAAAGTAATATATGTAAGCACAAAGTAAGGTATATATGCATATGTGTCCCCAATTAGCTGTAATATAGCTACATACATTGACACTTAAATAAAGTTATTCATTCATTCATTCATTCGTTCGTTCGTTCGTTCGTTCGTTCGTTCGTTCGTTCGTTCGTTCGTTCGTTCGTTCGTTCGTTCGTTCGTTCGTTCGTTCGTTCGTTCGTTCGTTCGTTCGTTCGTTCGTTCATTCATTCATTCGTTCATTCATTCATTCATTAGTATATAATGAAGTAACTAAGTTGAGAAAGTTTTGTTAAGAAATTCAGCAAAGTTCAAGCTTTTAAATTTTATATCGAAGTTTTTAATCCAGCTTTATACTTAAAAATCTTTATTTCCATTAGCAACTATTTAGAAGCCATTTTTAAATAAATAAACGTTTACAAAGCGTATTTCATGACAACGTTGGTGCAATGTCACTTATGACGTCACAAGTGACATTTTCCGAATGCAATTCCCAATCCGCCAAGATTTTCAGTTACCAAAACATTAAAGTGTCACTATGATGAAAAAAATGGTCAGTCTTTTTTTTGATCTTATCATAAAGTACATTTAAAATGAGGATGGACGGCGTTTGTGGTTTGTCAATATCGCATCTCGTTCAAGAGATATTCACGTTTTGGAAATATGCAAATTTATGGCTGATGACGTCATTTACTCCAAACGAGCGAAATGAAAATCGCAAAATAAGGAATATCTCTCGAAATAAACAATAGAACGCGCTTAAACTTTGTATGCATATAGTATCCAATAAAATACACCTCTCTTTGCAACTTTTGTGGTTGCCATGTTAAGCACGTGTTCTCATAAACCTTAAAAAGGGAATTATCACTTTTGCCTCATTGTTTAAAAATAGAAAGATTTAAACGTTTGAATTACAATGCCTACATAAGCCCTAATCTTCACGTTTATTCGCTGGAGTAAATGCTACTTCATTGCTGATAAATAAGCAAATTTAATTTTATCATTGAAAATGACGTCATCAGCAATATTTTGCATATTTCCAAAACGTGAATATCTCTTGAACGAGATGAGATATTTACAAACGACAAACGCCGTTCATCCTCATTGTAAATGTACTTTATGATGAGATCAAAAAAGACTGACGATTTTTCAGCACAGTGGTACTTTAATATTTCATTTACGCAACTAATCCCTGTTCAGTCTTAAAATGTATATATTCCAAAATATTTCCTTCACGAAAAACTCCCAAGTGTCGAGTGAAATGCCAAATGTCGGATAATACTATAGTGCTTGTTAAAGTTAATTTTAATATTTGAGTTATAATGTGCAAGCTATTTTTGCTATTTTGAAGATGGTCAACTGGTTTAATCGACTCGAAAGGCAATTAGAAAAAGTTAACGAAACACTTGTGAACTCAAGCTTCGGCAGGTCACCTACAATAATTACAAAAGGTACGTGTTTCCAATGTTTCGTGTGATGATGTCTTTTTTTTTAATTTTTTCTTTATTCTTAGCTGTAAAACCGGCATTCTCCTGTACACAAGAAGTAAATTACATAAGACATTGATTATTTCATGCAATTGTATTTTTTTCTGGAAAACGCTTTTAACCAAAGTAGGAATTCGAACAAGCTAAAGTCGAATACTATTTATTAGAAACGTCTGAAAATTGGCAGCCTCCTGGATTGATGTAAAAAATAAATAATCACAATGCAATACAACTGATCACGTATATCTGTTCATTTTAGCAGACCCAGCGTACACGTTACACTTCAAAGGAAACAATATTGTTGATTACGTCATACTTCAAGGTGCACCAGCAATGACCGAAATATCGGTTTGTCTCTGGACCAAAACAAAGCAACAGTCATGGGGTCATTTGATAACTTATGCAGTGCCAAACATAGATAATAATTTTATGATAAGATGTCATCGACATCTTGACATTACAGTCATGTATGGACCTACACAGACACCTGAGCAAGTATCCAAAAGCATCTCTGGGTAAAATATATTTAAATTCCAAGTAATCAATTTTCTTTCAGTGCAAAACTACAAATATTTAAACTTTAGCACAAACAGTAACATATTTTATCTTTCAATACAAACAGTATACTCTTTCAAGACAAACAGTACAATACTCTTTCAATACAAACGGTGCAATACTCTTTCAAAACAAACAGTAAAATATTCTTTCAATGCAAACGGTACAATACTCTTTCAATACAAACAGCACAATATCATTTCAATACCAACAGTACAATACTCTTTCAATACAAACAGTACAATATTCTTTCAATACAAACAGCACAATACTCTTTCAATACTAACAGTACAATATTCTTTCAATACAAACTGTACAATACTCTTTCAATACAAACAGTACAATACCCTTTCAATACAAACAGCACAATACTCTTTCAATACAAACAGCACAATACTCTTTCAACACAAACAGAACAATACTCTTTCAATACAAACAGTGAAATACTCTTTCAATTCTAACAGTACAATATTCTTTAAATACTAGCAATAAAATATTCTTTCAAGAGAAACAGTACAATATTCTTTCAAGAGAAACAGTACAATATTCTTTCAATACAAACAGTACAATTCTCTTTAAATACTAACAATAAAATATTCTTTCAATACAAACAGTACAATATTCTTTCAATATAAACAGTACAATACTCTTTAAATATACTAACAATAAAATATTCTTTCAATAGAAACAGCACAGTTATATTAATGTAATAAATGAATTTTCTTCACGAGTTATTAAAAATGGTAAAAAATGGTTATTTTTCTGTAGTTTTCATAACATTGTAATCAGCGATGGCATTTGGCATCACGTTTGTGTTACATGGCAATCTCAAGGTGGGAAATACTCCATTTACAAAGATGGAAAACTTGGTGGACACGGATCCTTGGCCTTCACTTCTAATAAAACTCTTCAGGGTGGAGGAACCTGGGTTCTAGGGCAAGACCAAGATGGTGTTGGAGGAGGATTTGATGCTCATCAATCATTTCAGGGAGAATTGGCTGAGGTAAACATCTGGAAAAGTGTTCTTTCGCGAGCAGAGATTTTCAAGTTGTCAAACACTTGCAGACCAACTTGCCAAGGAAACGTAAAATCCTGGAGTGATTTCAGATCGGGAATAAGAGGCGCTGTTAAAATTTCAACGCCGACGTGCTGGCTATAATTCTCGCGATGATTGATTAATACAACTCCTTTTATTGCTGTTAATGCTTGTTGTAAAAACTTTAATGTCTTTTTCCCAAACTCCGTAATTCTGTCCACATGGTGTTTGTTGTAGAAACTAAAACCGTCATTATCGTGATTGTACTGTATTAGTATTGCTTTGATTGATTGTACTGTATTAATGCTGCATTGATTGATTGTACTATATTAGTAAGCGGATTGTACTGTATTAACGAATTGTATTCAGCGAAACTTCATATGTGTTTATCTCATAGTTTGTAAACCAGTTCCAGTCCTCTACAGCAAAAAATAGTTCGCGTTAGATCCATTCTTTACTCCAGAGCCTCTCCCGGCTTTCCAACTTCACAGCTTGGCCATTATTTTAACGAAGTCGCGTCAGAATTTCTTAGCATTAACAACCTCTTTTCTAATAAAGGTTGTTCTCTTTAATTTTTTTTCTCCGTTATATATTTGACTTGCTTTCAAGAAGATTTTAATGTACCTCAAACGGCTGCAGTGTGCGGTCTATCCCCTATCGGATTTAAACTGTTGTCTGCCTTATGTCTCTGATTTTATTTTTAAAAAAAAATAGCCTGGAAATAACCCAGTTGTCGAGCTTGGAACTCATGTGAGTAGAGTTGTAGTTGATCTATCCTGTGCTTCGAGCGAGTTTTTGCCGGGTTCTCCAGTTTTCCTCCCTCCGAAAAATCAACACCTAGATCTTAGCTGTGATCCGTGGTCAGACATGTGTCGTACGGCGGCTGTCTGGAGCGCCTTTGATATGCCTCGACACGACCATGTTGATCTACGTCCTGCGCAATTCAGCCACTGGCTACAATTAAGAACGATTAGCCCCCAGTCCTTTCCCAGCCCGATTGCGATAAATTGGATGGGGACTAGATTGCGTTTTAGATCATATTATTGTGTTACCGTACGCAAACCAAGACCAAAACCGTACAAACAGATATCTTGGGTGAGCCAGAAGTCTATTAACAAAATAGAAGAAAAGACTAGCAAATCCCGTAGAGAATTTTTGTGTTTGAGATCTTGATGTGTTAATCCTACTTATAAATATATTCACACGCAACAATAATAGCAATAAACCTACAAAACTGTAGCTAGTAACTGGTTCATTAAATCTAAAATTCCAAATTAGTTTATTGCTTACCTTGTCTTCTTGAAATATTCTTAGAATTCTATAATTCTTAAATGGTTTTTCAAGTTTTCCTGTCAGTAAAGAGCATCTTCACAAAATCTGGCAGTTACAGAGGGAAAAAATTAGTTTAGTTTGGTCTAGTCCAGTCCAGTCCAGTCCAGTCCAGTCCAGTCCAGTCCAGTCCAGTCCAGTCCAGTCCAGTCCAGTCCAGTCCAGTCCAGTCCAGTCCAGTTCAGTTCAGTTCAATCCAGTTCAATTCAGTTCAGTTCAGTTCAGTTCAGTTTAGTTTAGTTTAGTTTAGTTTAGTTTAGTTTAGTTTAGTTTAGTTTAGTTTAGTTTAGTTTAGTTTAGTTTAGTTTAGTTTAGTTTAGTTTAGTTTAGTTCAGTCCAGTTCAGTTCAGTTTAGTTCAGCTAAGTTCAGTCCAGTTCAGTTCAGTTCAGTTCAATTTAGTTTCGTTTAATTTTTTGGTTGAGTTGAGTTGAGTTGAGTTGAGTTGAGTTGAGTTGAGTTGAGTTGAGTTACAAATGTAATGAAAATTCTATTGCAAATGAATTGTAGATCTGCAAATGTGTTGCAAATGTATTACAGACCAGGTGATCTGACCGTGAGGGAAAGGCCTGGAACTAGCAACCTAATAGAAATCCATTTTGCTGTATTGAATAACTTATTTCTTTCATTTTCCTTTATCAAACTGGTTGAAACTTTGTATTTATGTTCAGTGTTGAAAATGATAAGTCTATGCTAAATTTGGGAACAAAATAAAGTATATTTCACGAGATATTAAATAGTTTAATTCGAAAAATGGATTTCTATTTGACAACTAGTCCCAGTCCTTTTCCGTGTTTTCAGATCACCTGGGATCTATGGCAAATGTATAACAGTGTTCACACCCTTTTTAGCTGTTTGCCAATTTTCTAGCATCGCCCCCGATGATTATTATGAGGGACAATTTCTCATTAATAGTAATTTTTTTAATTTAATTTAATTTTTCTTTATTTTATTTAACTTTACCTTGACTAAATAAATACAAGGATAGGAACACCGCAACAGCTGAGGCCGATTACTGCGGGTCCTGATTGTCCACTGTTTACATTAAATAGTATGTGATATAAATATAATTATATGATATAAACATAACAAGTAAAAACGTTTAAGATGAAGCTACCTGAATGTCTAAAAGCAACAAGTAGGGGAAACACATAGACCACGGACAGAGTTACATTTAATACAAGTTGATTTCCAGGTGCGTGGGTCTTCAGAATGGTATATAGAGAGAATAGCAGAGTGGTAGTATTCTTTTAGTTTGTTTTTGAAATTTGAAAGATTGGTAGTCCGGGTTATTTCTTGAGGCAGCACGTTCCATATTCTTGGAGCTCTTATTAGGTATGATTTACCATACGTCGATGTTCTATATGATCGCTGTTTGAATGCGCTGCCATCTGTTTTAATCTGAGATCGTGTAGGTATATTGGTAGCTTTGCATTTTTCAGGAATTGTAGATTTGTCAAATGAAATATATTGATTGATTATTTTGAAAAAGAATATCATGTCCAGATATTCGTGCCAGTAGGTTAGAGGAAGTAGGCTTGTTTCGATTAGTCTGTTCTCGTAAGTAATTTCACATTGGAAAGGTAGATTAAGAATATATTTTAATGAGGGACGTTTAGTCTTAAGGGCTGTTTACACGGCCAAAATTTAAGCACGCTTAAGTTAAGCGTGTTAAAATGCGCCACCTTGGTGCGTTACACGGTCATTAAGCTAATAGAATAATCCCTTACTAAAACACGTACACCATTATTTAACAAGGTGGACGAGCTATAGTTTTGGTTTTGGAAGCTTCGTATTGGTAAAGTGCGTCAAAGAACAACGGAACGGAACAACGGAAGACATCGGTACACGAGAAAGAGTAATAGCAAAACAAACAAACAAACAAACAAACAAACAAACAAACAAACAAACAAACAAACAAACAAACAAACAAACAAACAAACAAACAAACAAACAAACAAACAAACAAACAAACAAACAAACAAACAAACAAACAAACAAACAAACAAACAAACAAACAAACAAACAAACAAACAAACAAACAAACAAACAAACAAACAAACAAACAAACAAACAAACAAACAAACAAACAAACAAACAAACAAACAAACAAACAAACAAACAAACAAACAAACAAACAAACAAACAAACAAACAAACAAACAAGCAAAGGAAACAAAGGAAACAAAGAATAGCGAGAGGAAGCTTCTACAGCAGGGCAAAAAAATGTATTTTATCGTATTAATAACAACGTATTAATAGCAAGCGTACGATTTTCAATCTCGCTGCGTTTACACCATCAAATTAAGCGCGATTAACTGATCGTGCTCAGTTTAATCCACCTCCTCTTGATGTGGTGCAAACTAATCGCGATTAACTTACGTCGATCTGTTTACACGGACATTTTATATAAGCCCGCTTAAAGTCAGATGTGGCTCAGATCCCGCTTAAATTTTGGCCATGTAAACAGGGTTTAATTGTCCCTAACGAATACTGGATGAGACGTTTAGAACGAAACATCTCTCATCCAGTATTGATGAGGGAAATAAGTAGTAATAGACCCCACTCTGGCGGATTCATAATTAATTAATTAATTAGGTAAATTGAATTTTTAATGAGGATTGAAATTACGTCATTATTTCTCAGGCTCCTTTGGGACCTCCTAACCCTAATCTCATTATGCATACGTCATTATTTCTCATACTCCTTTGGGACATAGTAACCCTAACTTTCCCCCCTAAACCCTGGCTGTTACTTAACCCCCCTGGTATTCACTACGTCATATATTCAACTTATTATTTATTCATTCTCAGGCTCCTTTGGGACGTCGTAACCCTAATTTTCCCCCCTAAACCCTAGTTGTTACTCAACCCCCCTGGCATTCACTACGTCATTCCCGATTGGTCTCGACTGATTTACGTAGGCAAAATACCGTCGAGTTGTTTCTTATAAGTACTAAAGTACGGTGTTGTGTATATACTCTTTACCCCTACAGTGCGTACGGTAAACGTTTGACAATTGGATATTATTTAGGATGAGTTAAAGAAAAATAACATTGATATCGACAGAGACACTTTGTCGTATTACCTTAAACATTTTCTAGAAGAACATAGAGTACTATTCGACAGCATCACTAACCAAATACCAAGAACATGTCTTCAACACGTTTATGAAGAGATGAACCCTAACAATTTCGGTCGAATTATCGCATATCTAACCCTTGTGTATAGAGTAAACGAATCCTTGGATGAAGAATCAATTCGAGAAGCCGTAAGAAGAACGATCGACGATTTGAGATGTATTGACTTGACAACATATGAAATAAAACTCTCTTGGTTTAAACGGCTGACTCGACTATTTTATTAACGTTGTCAAGCATATTGCAAGTGTTGCTAAGACTGATATTTGCATACTGCCATGTGTAAAACCTCATTAAAAACTGATTAGTAATGTAGACAAAAGAACGAGTCTGGGCAAGTCTGGGCGACGTCAGAGCTTGGACAAAGAAAACCTAATTAATATGTGTGTAACCATAGAGAGTTGAACAGCGTCCCTTCGTTTAGTGTATCATTCACTTACTGTTTGTCGTCAGAGTAAGATCGTCGTAATGGAGTGTCTACACGGTAAACTTGCATCTAACTCAACGACCAAGAATGGCTTATTCTGGTTCTGTGGACAAAAGCCTAGCTGTCAGTTTTTCTGCCCTGAAGAAGATTGTTACATGTTTGGCAAAGCCGTAGATAGTTTTCGAAGAAGTGGCTGTATACATCCAGTGTGTCCTACTCATCAGAAATTGGCGACACTGCGAATGGTTAAAGACAAAATAAAAGAAAGTTACGGGAGACCTTACTTTGTCTGCTCTGAGCGAGAGAATCCCTGCTCGTTTTGGCAATGGGGAGATGTCTTCGAGGGTCCAAAACCGTTGTGTAAACATGGAATGGTTTGCCGTATCCAAAAAGTCAAGAAAGAAGGTGATAACCAAGGTCGTCTGTTTTACTCGTGTCCTAACGAAAGACAGGACTGCTGTGACTTTTTCGAATGGAAACCAGAAGAAGATCCCCTTGAACCCTTTTCCACTGTTCTGTTCAGTATGCCACCATCCTACCGATATACAGTCAGAAAGACTGGAGAGACATTCACGAGCCACGAAACTGATCATAAAAAAGCCTACGAAGAGTACGTTTTTCAAAAGTCGGTAAACGAATTGACTACAGACTTGGGAAATCTGAACATTTGTTGAACTTATATAATTTTGTATTCTAATTTAATATGTAATAAATATGTTTTGCATTTATATATCGTGTCGTTGACTTCTCTTTATTCATTTACCTCTAACCTTTGTCGCGTGAACATGACTTGCTGTGGAGGTTTACCACAAATAGCCCTTCGTAATATTTTTCGAAAGATTCGCTGTATATCAGCGTGCTGTGGGGGGAAAATTGTGATACAAGCATCCGAATTAGATGGCGGAACAGTTCCTTCACGACCTGTATTACAACCCAAAAAGTCCGGCAAGTTTTGGCGGCGTAGATGCCTTATACCGTGTCGTAAAAAGTGATGGTAAATTTCAGATATCCCGAAACAAGATAAAAACATGGCTTAGACAGCAAGATACCTATACTTTGCATAAAGCCGTACGACATAATTTTAAGCGAAATCGTGTTATTGTTGGAGCGATGGACGAGGAGTGGGAGGCCGATCTAGTAATTATGGATTCGCTTAGTAAAACAAATAATGGTTATAAATACGTTTTAACTGTTATTGATGTACTGTCCAAATTTGCGTGGGTGGAACCATTAAAAACAAAGACTGCAGGGAGTTTGGTTAAAGCCTTTGAAAAGATACTAAAGAAAGGAAGGAAGCCCGAAACACTTCATACCGATTTAACCGAACGTTAAAGGGGAAAATGTGGAAATATTTTACAGCAAAGAATACGCTGAAATATACCGATGTACTACAAAAATTAGTGTATTCCTACAACCATTCGAGACACCGTAGTATTGGGATGAGACCGGTAGATGTCAATCGAGAAAACGAGAGTATTGTATGGCAAAAACTGTATGGTGATGAGTCCAGCAAACCCATCAAATATAAATTTAACACTGGTGACCAAGTCCGGATTAGCAAAGCAAGACGTACATTCAAGAAAGGCTACTTACCTAACTGGACCGAAGAGGTGTTCACCATCACGAAGCGAGTAGTGTACAAGATTGCTGATTATCACGGAGAAGAGTTAGAAGGAACATTTTACGAACAGGAATTGCAAAGAGTTACAAAGACAGATAGTGACTTTTATAGAATAGAAAGAGTAATTAAGTCACGCATGCATGGCAAACGTAAAGAGTATCTTGTTAAATGGTTAGGCTATCCTGAAGATTTTAATTCTTGGGTACCAGCGGATAATGTAAAAGATATAACGAAATAAAAAATGCGTGTACCTTACAATGTGTGTTCATTTGTGTATTGTTCTTCGACATGGCAACACAGTTTTATTTAACGCTTCCAAGCAATAGCTCTATGGAGTATTTTCCAGATAATACTGTGGCAAATTTTAAAGTGAAACTTGCTGAAACTATACAACTGACAGGTGATTGGGAAGTAGCTTTGTCAGAGTTATATTATCCCCATACATGGAGCACGATTCGAAAAGGTAATCAACAAACGTTTCTCTATAACGCTGGAACAAAATATGACGATACGGCTCTTATCCCAGATGGTTACTATAACACCATTGCTGATCTCGTAGGGGCTTTAAACCGTAGCACGAACAAAGAGGCACGAACCAAGATAAAATTTTCCTACATTGCAAGTAAACACAAAGTCATGATTGATGTGTCTAAAGGTGGACTCGTGTGGATATCTGGTGATATTGCTACAACATTAGGGTTTCTACAAGACACCGTAATTAAAAAGAAAACCCTAAGCCCTTACGTAGCAGATGTTAACGGTGGATTTTCAGCCATGTATGTATACACCGATATCGTGGATGCACAGTTTGTCGGTGATGTCAAAGTGCCCCTACTCAGAATTGTCAATACTCAAGGAAGTTATGGAGAAAACGTGAACGTCAGTCTCCGTAATCTACAATATATTCCTGTCAAGGTAAAGTCCTTCGAAACAATTGAAGTGAATATAAAGGACGACAAAAACGAAAACGTGTTATGTGGCTTCGGGAAGTCGATCGTGACACTTCACTTTAGACAGCGGAGATCTTCGTATTTCATTTAAAAATGAGACATACAATTATTCCAGACGTAAAGCAATTTCAACAACATTATTTAAGAAGACAACAAGGTGGAAGTCTACCTGGTTTCCGAGGTGCACGTATTCAGAAAGGTTACGGCATTGGAAGTTTTTTTAAAAGTATTACACGCTTTGCAATACCTCTGGTAAAACAAGGAGCTAAAGCTATTGGAAGAAGAGCTCTGCAAGCTGTAAAAGACGTTGGTCAAGATGTTCTGGCAGGGAAGAATGTAAAGCAAGCGATAAAAGGGCGTGGTTCTGAAGCCGTGAACGATCTTGCTCAAAAAGGGGTCCGTCAGATTACAAACCAATCAGGGGCCGGTCGTAAACGCAAACGGGTGAATTCCCCTATAAAAGGCGACACAAGACGTAAAACCATCAGTCGTTCACAAACTGTGAAGAAGAAAACATCTGTGCCTACGGAAGCAAAGATCGGACCGTTTATAAAATATAAATCATGAGTCAAGCTTTTAGTGCCCTACATAAAGATTCGTGTGGTTGTGGAAAATCAGAATTTGATTTATTTGTAATGCCTGCTACACAAGTAGAAATGAATAAAGGATTTTGGGAAGATATAGATCCAGCTTCGAGTATTGGAGCTTCAGACACCATCGAGTTTCTGTGTGCTGCAAATTCTGATGTGTATAACGATTTAGCAAACAGTTACCTACACGTGAAAGCAAAAATAACCAACAACGACGGATCTGATCTCGATGAAGATATTCAAGTCGGGCCTGTAAATCTGTGGATGCATGCTTTATTTTCTCAAGTAGAAGTTTACCTGAACAACAAGCTTGTCACACCGTCGAGCACTGCTTATCCCTACCGATCATATATGGAGACTGTACTGAACTTTAGCAAAGACGCAAAATCATCTCATCTAACCTCAGCGGTGTTCTATAAAGATCAAGCTGGGCGAATGGATGTCGTGAACCCCGTGGCAATAGATGCCGATGTAAACAAGGGTTTGAAACTACGGTATGTTCATGCAAGCCAGAGTAAGTCTGTGGCTATGGAAGGCAGAATCCATTCCGACCTGTTTGCACAAGACCGTTATATTCTTGGTGCTGTACCAATCAAACTCAAACTAGTGCGTTCGAGAAACCCATTTTCACTGGTATCGTCAGCAGATCATCCTGACTTTAAAGTGGTTTTGGAAGAATGCGTATTTCGCGTTCGTCGTGTCAACGTCTCCTCTACCGTTATGATGGCTCATACCCATGCCCTTCAACGTGTCACGGCCAAGTACCCTATCAATCGTGTCAGTTGTAAAGTGGTTTCTGTACCGAGAGGAAATATTTCAGGAAATCAACCAAATATATTTCAAGGCCCTCTACCTGATCGAGTGGAAGTAACTACGTGTCCGCTTCCCAAACCTTGTATGCTGGTACTAACAAGTTATTTCAAAATGATGGCAATGGTATTACACGAGATGAGTATGCCAATGGGTACACTTTATTCGTGTTTGATCTGACAGCTGATCTGTGCCTGAGTGATCATATTCAACCGATTAAAAACGGAAACGTATCGATAGAATGTCAATTTGGAACGGCTCTGACAGCAGCTATAAATATCGTGGTGCTTGGAGAATTTCAAAGTCTTATCGAAATTGACAACAACCGCAACGTTCTGTGCGACTTTAGCAGTTAAGATGAACACTCTACAAATCCTAAACGTCCTGAAAAGTGATCCATTTACCAAGACCGTATTTAAAGACGTGTTACCATCGGATCGTCTACCAAGTCAGATACCGAAAAGACCTAGAGGTTTTATTCTGAATGTGGATTCTAGTAATGGACCTGGTACGCATTGGGTAGCAATTTATCTCACTTCAGATGGACAAGGGGAATTTTTGGACTCGTACGGACAAGAACCCGGATTTTATAGCAAATGCTTTGAAACGTTTTTACGAGATCATACTATCAGTTCTACCTGGAATGAACAGACTTTACAGTCATTAGGGTCTCGCGTGTGTGGACAATATTGTTTATTTTATGCTTTACATCGATGTAGAAATATAGCCATGTCAACAATTGTTGGCATGTTTACTAATAATAAAAAATAGAATGACATGCTAGTCCGTGACGTTATGCGTAAATATTATTGTGTGTAATAAATACAAGACAATTAATGTTGTAAACAATTCTTTATTGTAATATCAAAAGTTTTACAAGGAATAAATTTATTTAACCCATTTATATGGATGTAAGTTTTTGTCTCTTCGTTTCTGTTTTTCTTTTGTTCTTTTTGATGTTGCGGGAGATGACGTCAGGGGCGGGGAGGTGTCTGAAATATCTTTAGTCTTATATTCTCGTACCATGCTTAAACGATTTTCATTTCTGATAATGCCTTCGGGAACATTCATGTTTCCTAATGCTTTTACGAAAAGCTGCCATCCAGCAGGGTTAAAATTCTTTCGTTGACGTAGAGAATCGTTGACCAAGTCAACAACATTTGTACACGGAATTGGTCGTCCTTTAAACACCATCTGTCCTTGGTCAGTCCATCCTATGAGGTCTTTATTCGCTTTAAGTTTCTTAACCAACTGTCGAGCTCTTGATTTCATTGTTACGGGTACACTTTCTAAAATGTCAGTTTCTATCTCTCCAGGCAACTCAGAGGGTGTTGTTTCAGCAATCTCTTCTGTATTCACTGATTCTTCAGGTTTATCGTCAGCTATGGGCGTCGATACGACGTTTACACGTACGGGTCTACTCATGCGTTTATCGTAATAATTACTCGGGCTACCTGTGGTAGCCGAGTCTAGGTTTCGGCCAACCTCGTACCCAGGGTCTTATCTCCGCTCCCCCGCCCCCGCCCACCGCTGCGAAAAGACCCTGGTCTGGGCTGGTCACGTGTCTCCCATATTCTGGGAGATTTTTCAACTTTGTCGTTAGGGAGGGGTTAGAGAACTTAGGATTTGTCATCATTGTACGGAGACTATCGAGACTGGTGGAGGCAAGTCGCAAGAGTATCTTAAAATAAACACCGATATATGCCGACGATAATATAATATGCCGACGGGAAAACATTGGCAAAACATTTGGTTAAAGACCCTCAGACACTTCGCTGTTCGGTAAGGCCAAGAAACGACAAGGCGCTTCGCAACAGTGCGGCAACATTTTACTGAAAAGTTGTCAGTGATATTTGTGGATATTTTTCCTATATCTTTCCTAACTTCCGACGAACAGCGAATTTGAGGGGATTCTCTTCCTCGAAATGAATGTTTACTTCATCAGTTACGACGCCAAGCTGTTACGCCTGTCGCCTGCCGTTTGCCAAAAGAGAGGATTTGGAATGTCATCATTATTGTGAATAAATATATGGAAATCTGAAAGTCCTTGTGATTTAACATCGCCAAGATCGCCAAAACTCGACCTATAGCTTTCAACAAAAGCTAAGGTTAGTGACATATTTTATTATTGTTTTAAAAGTGGTTTAAATTTGTAACGCAACAGTCATGTGAATGCAGCGGAAGCAAATAATAATACCGCATGCAATCATGATCAGAGCTGAAAATCGATTCCTGTTTGGGAAGTGATGCCATCATCCTGATCAAGAAAACACTGACCTTTTAATAACATATTAATATCACTAGTCTATATCAATTCCCCTTTGACTAAAAAAGCAACAAGGTTTTTAATATGAATCGAAGTTACTCACTAATGAACCTATTGTTAATTGTTGAACGTTGTTGATATTGCGTTGTTCTTTTATACACTTGTTGTTTTAAGAATAGATATAATTGCGCCGTGAGTGCATAAAGCAGTCAGGATAATAAAAAAGTGCTCAACATGTTATCAAAAATCATTAAATGTTGAATAATATAGCAATCACATAACTACTGAGTATCGAACAATATTTAGTATACTGTTTACTTCATAAATATACATCAAAGCCCAAGGTGTCAGTACATTACGATTGAAACTTTGCTCTAGTCACTTTAACACATTCTTCTATTCCTTATAATACCTAATGTGTTCGTAATTTACCAATACTCTCATTGTTATTTAGGTGTAATTTCGTCTGGTAGTTAATTTCTGCAACTACAACAGATCTAGAATGCAAACAATCAATTCAAGTGCGGCGCAACAAACATTGTTCTTTGAAAACGGTTTTAAAACCAAGACGGTTTGGTGAAGCAAACTTCAAATAACACATTGGAAGGTGCTATATATAAATCAACCAATAAAAGAAATTAACATTTCAAACATTGTCTCTGTGTGATTATTCCGCGGTCTTCTTTATAGTTCCTACAAAATTACAAATCCTACTAGCCCACTCCCAGTAAGTCTGCGTGACACGTGACCAGCCCAGACCAGGGTCTTTTCGCAGCGGTGGGCGGGGGCGGGGGAGCGGAGATAAGACCCTGGGTACGAGGTTGGGTTTCGGCTCTGTTATTATTATTTTTATTATTATTATTTTTTTTT
Source organism: Corallium rubrum (assembly GCA_964035015.1). NCBI lineage: Eukaryota > Metazoa > Cnidaria > Anthozoa > Scleralcyonacea > Coralliidae > Corallium > Corallium rubrum. The sequence goes on from OZ036011.1 coordinate 678,093, forward strand.
GGGGGTCGTGATCATTAGTCTCCCAGCCGCGCGATATTACCCCAACAGGCTTTGCGAGTTGTCTCTATTAGAAATCACCATTTAATCGAAAAATTACGTCTATGGCACCTTTGTCTGACTACGTGTTCTTCGAAAGAAACAACAAGGAATCAATCTTTCGGCGATATTAGACATTGTATGGCCGTTTTTAATAGCGAAACAGAATAGCCAATTTAGAAACCCACCAGGTTCTGTTGAAGTATTTATAAAAGGTAAGCTGTCTTGTTAATATTTCCAATGTCATTGATTGTCAATGTTTACAGTTTAGTTTATAGAACAGAAGTTTTTATACCATGTTCAAACCATTTTGTTTGAGCAGTTTACCACTGAGAAGTTTACCCTGCGTGTTTATAAATAGATCCGTTGTGTTCTTAATTTGCAGTAATAACTGTGGTGTATAAATTGAACTGATGATTGATGAACTCAAGCTCATGGAATAACCATAGTGACATAGACGTGAATACATGTAGCCTCAAATAAAACAAATCTCTTAAAAATTGACATTATGATTTAATACTATACTGTATAGCTAATAGCTTGGATTGATATTTGTTCATGTAATAATCAGTACTAATCACTCAAGATTTTGAGCCTTAGACCCTGGGGTTGTCTTAGACCAAAAGCATTTACTCATCAATACAGTGTACAAAATCAAAGACAAAACTTATTGGCATAATTCACTGGCATGTTTATTTTATGGCCATTATCAATAGTCTATAAATAAATAGACAATCGTGATTACAAATTTAGTGGACTTTCAAGTCACCACTCAGCCAAAGAAATCAATGTTCACCATAATAACTTTATTTTAACCACTTGCTTGAATTCATGAAGTGCAATTTTCGTTGTGTCAATAAACCCAAGGCAAAGCAGCGAAGTTGATTACTGCGTATGTGTCTCTCTTTTATAAGGAATGATCATGTGGAATGGTTAATCATTGGCTTGCCATCAATGGTCTGAATTATATCCATACATTAACCCTGTAAGACAGCATGAGCGTGCTATGATGCCATGGCAATCATCTGATTTATGTCATAAATAAATCATCATTTATATCCTGATCCATATATCCAATGACGAATGAAAACTGCCGAACACTTGTAAACAATATATGAACAGTAACCAAAAGAAGTCTAATCATATTAGTCTAATATGTTCATAAAATGTTACAACACTGTACATGTACTTCAATATACCGAAGCAATGTCATGGTGACTGATAGCAAAATACCATTGTACAGTATAGGAATTCTACCTTGTCCCAATCTAAGATTGTCCGTGCATGTATAATATTAGTCAATAAAAAATTGAAAAATTGTGCTTTGTAAAACAAGCGAGTGGGCTCTCTAACTAACTTTCCAACAGGCCCTTCGCCGCAGTCAACACCAATTACGCCATACGCAATTGCCCATGGCAGTAATTACCCACTAAATAATGGAAAGTAGCCCGAGTTAACGCCTAGCGGGCGTCTTGTTCAGATAACGTTGAAGCGACTGATCGTACATTTTCACTTTCTCGTCTTGTGTTATATCTTGACGTTTAAGAAGATTTTGCATTTCTGAATCTAGTTCATTCACCTGCGCTGTTAAAGGAGTGACCAAGGGTTTCTTTCGGTCTGTCATATGTTCTGGAACTAACACCAATCTCCGGACGTGTTCCATTATTTGGTTAAAAAACTCGCTAGTTGTTCAAGTACAGGAGCTAGGAGAAACGGTAGAAAACCTTCACCTTCTTGTAGAATGACTTTCTTTCTTTTTGTTACTGGATGACGCTTATCAGCAACCAACTTGATATGATCGTTATAAGGGGCTAGTTTCCTTGCTGTCTTAGGAGAAAGCTTAATTGTTTCACACCACACGTTCAGAAGACACTGTCTAATGGCTTCTATTAAATCGTCGTCGGCTGCTTTTATAATCGCGTTTCGCAGTTGAGGATTACACTTTGCCAATACTTTTAAAACATCGCAGTTCCTTCTTATACAAGCAGACATGATCAAATGATCGCACTGTCACTGAACAACCCCTTTTATACTCTGGGCTGGTACACGTAATGGGTGTCTGTCGGAAAGATCCCGGATCTTACTCGGATTTCATCGGGACAGGTTGGAGTGAGATCAACAAACAAGTAGGAATATGGCTCTTTAGTCGCCATCTGATAGGCTTGCTGAAAAAATTTTGTGTTGCTAGGATACAGCTGTTTGGCCAGATGAACTACTTGACTTGCATCGAGGACATTTTTTGTTAGAACGAGATAACTAGCGTTTAGAGAGATGGTTCGGTGATCCTTGCTTTGATGAAATAAGTTTTGCACGATATAAATTACACTGAGATTCCCATGGTGAGATTTTTTCGTAAATAATTTCGCAATTTCTGCATCTTTTTCTCCCATCATATCGTCAATTATAAATAGATTTCTTGTTTGGGGGTTAATGTTATCCAACATCGATTGGGGCAAACCTTGGACAAACTGAATCCCAGGAATTAAGGTTTCTATTTCGCCGAACGTATCTTGATATTCCGAGTAGAAATACATGATATTTTCTGGAGCAGGGTCGATCATGATTTTGGCGTTGGCTAACAATTCCTTGACAAAGGATGTCTTTCCCGTCTTGGTCCCCCCAGAGACCATGAGCCCGAAAGGATGTGTTAACTGTATGGAGTACATAGTTAAACTGAACAGAACGCTTGTGAAATCTTAGTTATACAATTTTGGCCGCTTCGTACATTGTACCCGTTTTGTGTACTTTGTATTTCTAACAAGTCTATATAATTCGTTTAACAAAGTTTCTAAATCTACAGGAGAATCTTCAGCTTGAATCAAATGGGATTGTCTTTCTTTTGAAGACAATTGATGGAAGTCAGCCAAATGGTTGGACAATTTGAGTAAACTTTTCTTTCCACAGATGGGGCAGTCCTTACGCTTTCGAGGCATAGCTCTAACTGAACATTTTCAGAAATTGCTTTGCTTTAAAATGTGTCCCGGGAGGGCTAATACGAGTCCCGGTGTCCCTATAATTAATATTCACTTTGCAAATGTGTCCCGGGGGGACTAATATTGGTCCCTGTGTCCCTATCGACCCCCACCCCTAACCCTGTGCTCCTATCACTTGAGTATGTTTCCTATCCCGCCCATGCACGTTCGTCTATCAAGTAAATATATTATAATCCAATAAATGCCCAGATGGCCGAGTGGTTAAGGCGTTGGACTTAAGACCCAATGTGCAATTGCACGCGTGGGTTCGAATCCTACTCTTGGCAAACATTTTCTATTTAGCTTCAAATGCGACTATAAAATATGTGAGCGCGAGGGTGGCCGAATGGTTAAGGCGCTGGGTTTAAAGTCCCAGAAGACGTGGGTTCGAATCCCACACCTGGCAATTATTTTTCTTCAAAACAAGACAACTGGTAGTGTTAATAAAATATATAATTTTCCTATTTACAAGCACACACAAAAGTTAAAAAATATTTACAAACACACAAAGTTAAAATCCATAAGGTAAAGTGTCAAAATTATCTACAATCACACGTTTATTATATACAATCCTATAGTCCTTATTCTCACGCTTTGTTAACACACTCTTATTATTTTTATCACGCACAATTTTAAACGGAATATGTACAGACATAGGATCTACTACACCACACATAACATCCAAGTACACCATATCACACATGACATTAAAATTAACCTTTTGCTGGGTCCTGTAGTTTAATGTAATCCCTCGCACTTTGCACGTCGTTTTACCCGTGTTTGTTTCATAGGCGTAATTTTTTGGTCCACCAGATACGAAGGTCGTAATATGATTCCCGTCTAGCTCATCGGTAAGCTCGCCAAGATAGGAACCAGTGGGTGGTTCCCAATCTCCCTCCTTGGACATGTACATAGATCACCGAGTCTGTGTCGAAGTACATGCAGGACGCGGCGATCGAGTTGCTCGAGGACACCATAGAGTTTTAGACGGGCATGGGCTGTAGTGAAAGCAGCGATAACGACGTTCGTCTTTCCACTAGCTTCGATGAATTCGTCCGTGTTTTCATACTGGACCTCGATAACTTCATCGTTGATGAAAATTGGCATCGGTCACATTAATCTTATCGCTGGAGAGGAGGTCGAAGTATACGGCGGGATCTGACACAATCTTGACTTGCGTCATATTGGGACGCTGAGCGAATTTACCTAATAACACAGGAACAAAACAATCACTGAACATATCTATGAGATATACTAACCCTAAAAAAGAAAATAGTCATTAGATGGTAACATAGAAAGAATAAACGTTAAGTTCTCAAAATTACTTACCCCAAAAGGAATTCAGCATCAGCTTTCTCAGCGCCCTGAGACCAGGGTTCTTGGTGATGTGGTTCGGATCTAACCGAATACCTTCGTTGGCAGCATAATCAGCGATATATTGGGCCTTCTTCTCGTCCGTGTCGCATTCTGCCGGGAAACCACTAGCCTCTTGCTTAATTTTTAGGAACGTGTCTACATAATCCTTAAAGAGACCATCAGTGTGCTCGGGGAAATGCCATACCTCATTAATCTTTAGCAACTGGTAGCCCATCTCCATTGCCTTCTCCAACTCCAAGGTGACCCAGGTACCGTGTAGAACTCGGTCGACATCGAGGTGGTCACATGGTTCTTGTTGCAGGGTGTCGGCACAGGTACGGCAGAGCGGAAACATCAGTTTGCCTAGGGTACGATGAGGAAGAACGGGGTGATAGAGACCACGAGGAGGCAGAACGGAACACTTCACTAAACCAAAGTACCCGTCGATAGGTTTGAAGTTTTCGGTGATGATCTCTGGGTGGCCCAGTGTGTATTCGCCGTACTTGTTGCACCATGGGTAGAGGCTGCAAAAGTCCACGTACAGTAGTGGATCTTCTCATAGGGCTGAGTTTCGTAGTAAAGGCGAGTCGCATTGGTTCTTCCACCGAAGAAGGCTTGACGAGGCTCCAGGGGTTCCGAAATCTCAAAGCGATCGAAAAAGGTCTTCATTTCAGGGTCTGCAGCGAGTTGACGATCGATATCACACGTCCAAATCTCGACGACGTTGTAGCCGTTATCTTTTAGGAACTGAATCTTTTCCAGGGTTCGTTGGCGGAGGTCGTGCATGGTAAGAAGGTTGACTGGATTGATGGTGTCTCTAGCATAACATCGTTCACATCCGTGCCACAGACAACCATGAATTTCCCAGACCGTGTTTGTCTCTGCGTTGTACCCGTCTACGAGATACTTTCCAATACGTTGCTCTCCATGGTTTCGTGCATGGCGGATCGCGACATCGTCCCGAATGGCGATCCATGTCAACACTTTCAAGGCGATGACAGACTGCTTATTCTCGGGCCTATAACCACAGGGTGGAATAACGGCGATGGTGTTTTCACGCAGAAATGTTTTGCGAAAAACCAGGTTGCAAGCGGAGGCAATGGTGAGGCAAGAGGCAAAAGGGTCCACATCTGTGACTTCACGAAAGAGTTCACGAAACTCCAAACAACAACGGCGCAAGATGTCGACATCCGACTGGCAGTAACGCAGGATTTCGGCTTGAAAGTCGAAGACATACTCTTGATTCTGAAGCTCGTTGTACCATACGTAAAACTTCTCTCGATCACCGGGACTCATACCATCAGGATCGTAGAATTTGGCGTCTGGAAGTGGACCAACATAGTTCTGGTTCTCGGCGTTGTTGAAAAAGTGAGGGAAGAAACCTTTCTGGAGCTCGGTGAGACCAAAAGTCTTGGGGAAATCAGCAAGACGCATAGGGATGAAACAGAGTGAGTCGATGAACTTGATATTCCTCTCTGGCACGAAGAGAGACAAGATCTTTGCACCGCGAGTTATTACCTCAGGAGTTATGCCATTCTTATAAAGGTACTGGAGGATAAAGTACCCATCGTACGCTTGGAAATTGTGCGCGATAAAGGTAGTATTGGCGTTCTCCTTGAAGAGCCATTCGCAGAATTCCTCCTTGGTGTTGGGCCCAGAAAACACGATCTCATCACCGCTTTCGTTCTGGACCACGCAGAGATTGGGAATGTGTTGTCCGTCGTCTTGTGTACATTCGAAATCGAAGAACATTAAGGTCTGGTCTCTTTCGTAGCCACCATTCTCACCGTCCACAGCGACATCATCGTCAAGAAACTCGTTACGTTGGCTTGCTTGGGCTGGTTGTTGGTTCCTCTCAACTATGGGCTGAATATAGCACTGGTGGTTGTCAGGTTTCACGTATTTTTGGCAAACGGAACATCGTACTAATCCACAATGATGATCGTGGATGCTGACTCTTGTCACGACGCGTTGGCACTTTTTGCATTTTGTCAGGGAACTACAGAGGGCTTTCTTGATGTCGGTGGTTTCTTTGTGGTGGGCGAAGCAGTCGTCGCTCTTGAAGAACCGGTTACAATCCTTGCAGTACTTCCATTTGACCACGGGGCAGTTCTGGGTGTTGCACAGCTTGCAGAGGTCGCCACACGGGTGGCTGGTGATCTTGTCGTAGCCTTTCTTGCACGTATGACAATACTGCTTTCGAGCGAGGAAGGCTGGCATACTGGTGATGACGTCGTAGTGATTGTCATGGTGGTAGAGATACAGGTGTTTCTCAGCTTCGGGACCGGAATAAATTAACGCATTCAAATGTTCCTTGGAAACGACGTTCAGTTGGTAACCAGGGAGGACAGCCTGGAACTTCTGGATCTCGGGGATCCCACAGGGACCCATGGGGACACCTGCGGTCTCGTGGAGTTCGCGGGCTAGACGACCTTGTAATGCCCCTCGATGATCCATGATACTCTTCAACTTATGGTCCTTATCTATCTTTGCCTTAGCAACGACGATCGCTCGGGCACAACAAAGTTCGTCTTTGTTTTTGATCTGAATGAAACACTGCTTCTTGTTGAGGTAACTCTGTAGGTTAACTACGTCGCGCCGTTTTCTTGCACCACCGTGAGGCATTTCCACGTGGACCACGTTGACGTTGACCGATTCGTCCAAGGTAAACTGAGTGTTAGACTGAACGACACGTTCCACTGCGGCCAGGAATTTCTCGGGGGTCAGCCGGTCTCGTGGAAGGAAAGGCAAGGAAATAGGCCGGTCGAGATGGTGGGAATTTAAGATAAGGCGAACTTGGTCATGAGGGGACATGTCAACAGTTAAACGGTCAAACAAATGCTTAAAAGCACGATTTAAAACTGACATAACATCAGATACCCCATGTATATGTAAAGGTTTAAACTGTACAGTATAGTCGGTACCTGTGGTTCGGAACTTCCTTACGTTGACCTGCTTTATCGATTTGACGGTGAAGTAATCTTCGGGCTTCAGGCGTTTTGGGGAAGACTCGGTGTCATTGCCACGCTTTCTCTTGCTCCCTTGTCCCACTTGGTCTTCCAACTGTTCAGGGATATCGGGTTGTTCCTCGCTGTAGCACAGAAACTCATCGTTGGCCCAATCCTCGTTGAACTGACGGCGTTCGTCATCGGTCCAATTGGCCATAAGGTCAGGAACTACATCTGCTGGTGTTTCGATCTCCCGTTGAAGTTCGTCGGCCATAGCGTTGGTCCAAAAGATCACTTTCTGTTGAAGAACAGCCCGTTTTTGCTCCTCAGTGAGAACAAACGACTCCTCCAAAAACTCCAAAGCACTCTCAGTCTCACAGGACTTGATGAGATCAACAATATCAATCTAGAAACATAAGTGGCAAAATCATAAGTACACATTCGCAAAATCATAAGTATACACTCAAGTTTCGCCCGAAAATAACGCTCGAAACACAAACTTACCGTTTGAAACATCTTGATCACAGTAGAATAAAAACTTTCCAAAAAAACACTTTCCAAACACACGCCAAAGAAGTAGAAGAAGACTTTCGATCTTACTCGTGAGAGAACAGAGTTCGAATGAACCGACGCGACGCGGCTTCACTATGGTAACACCAACGCTAATGATCTTTTGGCCTAAACATGCCTGCTGTTGATACCTCTTCATACCCCTTATTATCCCCCAAAAACTCATGATCACCCCCTAAAATGAATTAAATATTCTACTTATATGCAAATCCGGTTATGTTTTGGTCATTAGTAACTTTAACGAGCTTTCCCTTTTGTGTTCTGCACGTGCGAGAATCTTGTTTATATCGTTCTTATTAACAGAAAGCCTAGTAACCATGATGTATCTCAGTTATATATTGACAAGTCTTTGCTATTACTTATATAAGTCGAGTGCCTTTTGATAATGACGTAACTTAGGAAATCAGTCGGAGACCAATCGGTTATGACGTATTGCACGGGGGGTTGGTTTGGGAATTAGGGTTGAGGGGGGGGAAGTTAGGGTTACTATGTCCCAAAGGAGCATGAGAAATAATGACGTATGCATAATGAGATTAGGGTTAGGAGGACCCAAAGGAGCCTGAGAATGAATAAATAATAAGTTGAACATATGACGTAGTGAATACCAGGGGAGTTAAGTAACAGCCAGGGTTTAGGGGGAAAGTTAGGGTTACTATGTCCCAAAGGAGCATGAGAAATAATGACGTATGCATAATGAGATTAGGGTTAGGAGGTCCCAAAGGAGCCTGAGAAATAATGACGTAATTTCAATCCTCATTAAAAATTCAATTTACCTAATTAATTATGAATCCGCCAGAGTGGGGTCTATTACTACTGAAATACGACATTAATCTTCCCTTTTGGAACAAAGAATTTTGAGGTGACCATGTAATTATCATATCAAACAGAGCCAGCTTTGACCATAGATAATGGAAGGCATTACCAGAAATTTGGGACAAGATGATGGCACGCGTGCGTATTAAGGCCCATAATAATGGAGATTCTCAACAGTAAATAATAAGGAGAGCACATAATAATTCAAATTTTGCTTAAACGGTGACATATTTCTTCTTTGCCCGACTCCATTTGACTTCAGCATGGACTAAGGAACAGTTATAACTAAAAAACGTTTGCTTACTTCGACGACAAAGTACTTCCCTAGCTCGTCTTATTTTTGCACTGAAAGCGCCACTATCCATAGTGTTAGCCATAGTAATCTTTGCAAACAGGTTCTAGAAATTGGCCAAATTGACCAACAACGTTATGGGCGATGCGAAGTGCCCGACTCGCGTTGCATTCGGCATGAGTCAGTCTACTTCGGGAGCACATAAAGGTCCTCATTTATCTCTAGCGTAGTACTTCCAAAAGCGTTTGAACTTGCTTGATTTCACAGCCCTTTTCGTGCACGATTTAGGCGAATTCTAAAGAACTCAATGACCTGAATAATGAGAAACACTAGAATACAGTAGAATCACACTCATTAGAAATTCTAGAATACATAATTATATTATTAGACGAATATAGCCGCTGATCGAGAGCAGCGGCACAAATGACCCAAATTTCTGGTAATGGGGAACTGGATAGGAAACTTACGAAACCGGAAACGATGTTTGCGCAACTTGCTATGGTAACCATACACTTACAAGGGGCTAATGCACTAACGCGGGTGGTTCCACATGGCCACGATCAGCTATTGCTGAAATTAAACAGTGGGGTAATATCACTTAAGTTCAGTAGTGTCTGATATGGCAGCCATGTGGGACCACCCGTTAGGTGCATTAGCCCCTTATAAGTGTATAATAACCATAGCAAGTTGTGCAAACATCGTTTCCGGTTTCGTAAGTTTCCTATCCAGTTCCCTTTACATTATCTATGCTTTGACTTTAGCCTCCGAGATAACTTGGTCCCGGACTTATAAATAAATGTTTGATTGTTTGTGTTGGGGTTAGATGAGCTGAAACAAGGTTAATAAACTATTTACGGTGGAGAAAATAGGAAAACAACAAAAACAGAAGTATTCTTAAAAATCATATATTTATATTGCTCAGCAAACAGTATAACACTAGAGAAAATGTTTCCGGGTTCACTTGGCGTACCAAGTATTTGGATTCGTTATGCGTTTACACGTTCGCATTCGACCGTTTACACTACATTCGGAATTCCTTATGTTTGGCATATTGTTTCCACCGCAAACTCATATGGCTACATGTGGAAAAGTATCCGGAGTCATCGGAATAACCGTCTATACTATACGTATTGTTTCCGATTCAAAGTCAGATTCGGATTCTAAGACTACGTTTACACTGGAGCAAAAGTTTCCGGATTCGTAAATGTTTCCGGATTTACTTCGTACCGAGTATTCGGATTTGTTAGGCGTTTCCACTACAACAGTATTCGCAGATTCGGCCCTTTACACTAAACTCGGAATTCTTTAATTCAGTTAATATGGTGACCATGTTGGTTCCACCGCAACCTCACATGACTACGAGTGGAAGAGGAACCGAATTCATCGGAATAACCGTTCACACTACGTGTTGTCTCAGATTCAAAAGTATTCGGATACGAAGTTTCTACCTTTTTTTTCGGATTCGAAATCTCCGGATACGTGATCAAACCGAAAAGTTTTTATTCCGGATTCATTCTTTTCTGTGTAAACGGCGAAACGAATCCGGTACTAAAACGTTTCGAATTGGTCGCCGAAACTTTTCCTTTAGTGTAAACGTAGCATGCGTACAACCTCTACCCGATTTCAAAACCGGTTACGAAATTGGGTCGAGGCTGCTGTACGAACGCTAGTGTAAACGGGGTCTAATGTTCTGGGCCGCCTAGTGATCTTGCACGACGTGGATCAGGATCAAAATTATAGTCCGAATCGCCTTTCCGTTCACGCGGTATCTGGCTATCCGAACGAGTTTTGTACTGGCCATCCATGCAGTGAACTAGTTTTGGTCCTGCTGTAGGAAAGTGATGAACTAGTGCGTCTCTAAGGTACACTTTGAGTCATCCATTTTAAACTACACCGTTCCCGTGGGGTCGTACACTTTGTATATCTCAAAAAGACTGACCTATAACCAAATAACTTAACATGTAACGTAAACAATCTTCATTGGTGAATTAACTATTGTCCAAAATAATTGTAAGCAGTCAGATGGAAAGAGCTCCATGCTGAGTCATCACAACACTCCATTTTTATTTCTATTACGAAAGTTGTAAAAACAGCTTTGTTCTACCCAGACCTAAACTTGGCAAGTTAATTTTCGACCGTACTTCACATCAACATTCGCGTTTTGTTGACTACGACTGTCGGCGTCGATTTGTGTGTCGGAGTCAAATGAGCTGAAGGAAGATCAAAAATATTTCCGGTGATAGATTGTAGAGAAAGAGCCGCTACTTTCAGGGGGGCGCGCTACTTTCGGGACAATACGGTATTACATATACTGCTACGAGCAAGTATGATAATTTATGTTAATGTCGTAATGCACGTTGTTAAGAGAAGAGATGGGTATGCTAACTCGGATAGAGAATTGAGTGTAAATGTTCTTCAAACTATATTTTACTCAGAAATACGTCCCATGAGTTCCTAAGCTGGGCTCAAACCCACAACTTTTTGCATGCCGGTGAGATGCTCTAACCATACATGCATTCAGCAGCTGCTGGTATACTCAGATAATTTGAACGTAGGTTGAGTTTATTGCAACACCACCACCCCTACCGGAAATACTGTCTTTTCGAAAACAATTTAAGCCAGAAATGTAAATTGCCCCATTAGGAATGTTTTCTGTTAACCATGTTTCTGTAACAAATATAATATCAGAGTTATATTTGTCAATCTGGATTGCCAGTTCATTAGTTTTATTGAAAATTGACCTTGCGTTCAATAGCATAACGTTCGGGAGCGCCTTTGGGGTTGTAGGAATCGGTTCCGTGTAAAAAAATTGATATATCAACACATATCAAATTTTGCGGGCAACTTTGTCTATTTGGAAAATCAATCGAATAGGTAGGGGAAATTAAACTTGGCGATCTATTGCTCTGAAAGGAAAGGTTAGGGGAAGGACGAGAAGATTGTCAAAGTTGTAACAGTGTGCCAATTTTCTAGCATCGCCCCCGATGATTATTATGAGGGCAATTTCCTCATTTATATTAATGAAGGACGTTTATTTTAATTGTCCCTCATAAATACTAAATGAAGGACGTTTAGAACTAAACCTCTCTCATCCAGTATTGATAAGCGCGAAATACGACATTAATCGTCCCTCTTGAAACCAAAGGATTTCGGGGTGACCATGTAATTATTATGTCAAACAGGGCCAGCTTTGACTTTAGCTTCCAAGATAACTTGGTCTTAGACTTATAAATGTTCGATTGTTTGTGTCGGGGTTAAATGAGCTGAAACAAGGTTAAACTATTTCCGGTGTAGAAAATAGGAAAACAACAAAAACAGAAGCATTCTTAAAAATCATATATTTATATTGCTCATCAAAAGGTATAATAGCCAATCCCATCAGCCATACCATTCAGATACACAACAGACGCAGCGCTAAATGGTCCGAAATTGACGATTTTCGCCAGATTACAAAGTATGTTCAATATATTTCTTCGTTTAGTCATGTATTTAATAGTAATAAATTGCTCATTCTTGTTTCACTGCTTTTTTCTTTCTAACAACAAATTTCAATATATATTTTAATATTTCATATATTTTTTTGTGTAAAAAGATTCTTGTCAGGTTTGCCATTTGGTTTTCTCGAATGTGCCTTATTACTGTTGTTTTAATTACAGGGTGTATGTAGACGCATTCTTATGTTAAGGTGGATAGTTCTTTATTGCTATAAATTGATGAAAGCAAAGCTAAGACTACGTTTACACTAGAGAAAATGTTTCTGGGTTCACTTCGTACCAAGTATTTGGATTCGTTAGGCGTTTACACCTTCGCCATTCGACCGTTTACACTACACTCGGAATTCCTTACGTTTGTCATATTGGTTCCACCGCAAACTCATATGGCCACATGTGGAAAAGTATCCGGATTCATCGGAATAACCGTTTATACTACGTATTGTTTCCGATTCAAAATCAGATTTGGATACCAAACGCTTAAACTAGGGCAAAAGTTTCCGGATTCGTAAATGTTTCCGGATTCACTTCGTACCGATTATTCGGATTCGTTAGGCGTTTCCACTACAACAGTATTCGCAGATTCGGCTCTTTACACTGAACTCGGAATTCTTTAATTCAGTTAACATGACTACGAGCGGAAGAGCAACCGAATTCATCGGGATAACCGTTCACACTACGTATTATCTCAGATTCAAAAGTATTCGGATACGAAGTTTCTACATTTTTTTTCCGGATTCGAAATCTCCGGATACGTGATCAAACCGGAAAATTTTTATTCCGGGTTCATTCTTTTGTGTGTAAACGGCAAAACGAATCCGGTACTAAAACGTTCCGGATTCGTCACGGATCCGGAAACTTTTGCTCTAGTGTAAACGTAGCCTGCGTGCAGCCTATACCCGATTTCAAAACCGGTTACGCAATAGGATCGAGGCCGCTGAACGGACGCTAGTGTAAACGGGGTCTAATCACGGAGTCCATTGTTCTGGGCAGCCTAGTGGTCTTGCACGATGTGGATCAGGATCAAAATTATAGTCCGAATCGGCTTTCCGTTCACGCGGTATCTGGCTATCCGAACGAGTTTTGTACTGGCCATCCATGCAGTGGACTAGTTTTGGTCCTGCTATAGGAAAGTGATGAACTACTGCGTCTTTAAGGTACCCCTTTGAGTCATCATTTTTACACTTGGCCGTTCCCGTGGGGTCGTACACTTTGTCTCTCTCAAAAAGACTGACTTATAACCAAATAACTTAACACGTAACGTAAACAATCTTCATTGGTGAATTAATTATTGTCCAAAATGATTGTAAGTGAAACTTGATGCAGTCAAATGGAAAGAGCTATGCTGAGTCATCACAACACTCTATTTTTATTTCTATTACGAAAGTTGTAAAAACAGCTTTGTTCTACCCAGGCTAAAACTTGGCAAGTTAATTTTCGACCGTATTTAACATCAAACGTGTTTTGTTGACCATGATTTGTGTGTCGGGGTCAAATGAGCTGAAGGAAGGTCAAAATATTTCCGATGAAAGACTGTAGAGAAACAAAGAAAAACCGAATAAATATGTGCTAAAAACAATATAATTATGCATGTCTGTGGTCTATCAAGAAACACACGTACTTTTAGAAGAAAAGGAGAGAACAGATAGATATTGTAGCTCGGATACGATTGAATGGAGTGCAAGTGTTCGGGGCTGTTCAAGATATTTTTCACTCAGTTCCCAAGCAGGACTTGAAACAACGTCAAAACGACCTTCTGATCGTCGGCGAGACGTTCTAATCTTTGGTTAATAGGTTAAGTTCGGTGTACCGTTGAAGACCGAAGTAGCAGCCCTTTATTTTCGGGTTTATGCGCTGTTGGGGGCCGCTATACTTTCGGGGGGCCACTACTTTCGAGTGGTAAAATAAGTTAACATACTGTGGATAAATAAGTACGAACGATAAGTAAATACGAACTAAATTTGCTGTATTACATAAAACGAATGTATCATATCCTCTTAATATGAACGTGAAATAGAGATTTTTGTTTTGATTTTTCCTTCTTCTTTCAAGCATTTTATCATCATCAATCGTATTCACTGTACCAAGCGGAAGTGTGCTCTTTTCAAAAGAGCCGCTACTTTCAGAGGGCCGCTACTTCTGTGGGGTGGGGGTAGGACGCTACTTTCGAGACTAAACGGTATTACATATACTCCTACGTGCAAGTATGATAATTTATGTTAATGTCGTAATGCATGTTGTTGAGAGAAGAGATGGGTATGCTAGCTCGGATAGAGAATTGAGTGTAAGTGTTCTTCAAACTATTTTACTCAGAAAAACGTCTCATGAGTTCCCAAGCTGGACTCAAACCCACAACCTTCTGCATGGCGGTGAGACGCTCTAACCATGCGTACATTCAGCAGCTGCTGGTACTCAGATAATCTGATACATAAATGATAAATAAATGACTGGGTAGCTAATCATCCTTACTTGCAGCCAGCGGCTGAATTGCGAAGGACACAGAACAATGTGGCCGTGTCGAGGCACATCAAAGGTGCTCCAAACAGCCACGGATCACAGCTAAGATGTTAGGGGTTGATATTATGGAGGGAGGAAAACCGGAGAACCAGGCAAAAACCCTCGAAGCACAGGGGAGGTCAACTACAACTCTACTCACGTGAGTCCAAGCCCGATAACGGGGTCATTCCCAAGCGGTCACCCATCCAAGTACTAACCCCGTCTAACTGGGCTTAACTTTTTGGTGAAAGGCAACGCCCTACAGCACACGCCACCCGTGCTTCCCGATGTATGCATGACATTATACCGCTATGTGTAAATATGATGATATATTTAACAAATAGATTCCATTTTGCCGTTGCCTGTTCAGTTATAGATGCACAGATGACGTCACAACGTGGTAAGAACAAAAAAGTGGCCCACGAGGCGCAGTCGAGTGGGTCACTGATGTTCTTACCACGTTGTTACGTCTTCTGTGCATCTATAACTGAACAGGCAACAAAAAAATGAAATCTGTTTTAGACAATAAAAAATGTAAAAGTTTTTATTGAAACTCTTGCCGGATTTTGGGGTATGAAGAAGGAAAACAACACGTCAGCCACGTCAGCTGACGTGATCTGACGTGTCCATGTGTCTGTCCTCTAATGGACCAAGGCCAACAACCAATGAAAACACGCATATCAAGCAGGGTATTGTATAAATATTAATGTCGTAGTGCTTGATGTTAAGAGAAGAGATGAATATGCTAACTCGGATATGAGAATTGAAAGTAAATGTTCTTCGAGTTATTTTACTCAGAAAAAAATTCTGAGTTTCAATGAGTTCCTTCTGATCGCCGGTGAGACGCTCTAACTATTGAGCTATTGGGACTCACATGATTTGACCCGCAACGTTTGAACTATGTCTAATATTTAAATTTGAACCTATTACTTGCACCAGTAATTATAGCCATTTATGATGGGTTTTGATTCTTTTAGACGTTTGCCTCACGATGTTTTTGAAAGTATTCATGATTTCAGCTTTGGTAAGCAGCTTGATGTGCTTGACATCAGCAGCACTGAGAAAAGTAAGTATCTATCAATGTATCTAGATACTATAGCATTAAACATAACATGCCCAAGCGGTATCGTATAGTCAAGGCTACCTCATCCAAGTCCGACTCGGTCCAAATCTGAATCATTGAAGTCATAGTCCTCCAGTACAATTCTAAGTCCTAGCAATTTCGAGTCAAAGTCCGACTTTTTTGAAGTGCCCATGCATGTCACGAAAATTAAGTTTGTCTTGCTTGAAAGAGCACTTAAAATAAAAAATAATATCTTTTGCAGTTTTTTGTTCGAAGTGGCTATAGGTCCGGTAACCGGGACTCGTTCAAGAGAAACTAAAGGTCCAGCAATTGGTTCCAGTACCAGCGCAGTCAGATTCTGATTACATGTAACTGTCGTTAGACGTGTTTGCTTGTTGTCTTTCCTTCTTCGATTCGCTCAGCTCAGCTGTGTCAACCAGTGTATACTCAGATACTGTCATTGAATGTGCGATGGCTTCGATCAAAAAAGGTTCTTTTATAAGTTATGAAAATGTTTTAATTCATATAGTAATCAATCAAATCAATCAATCATTTAATTTATCATACCAAAATTACATGTTTGTAGATTGGAGTATTAATTACAGACAATATTATATTGACGCGGGTTAATTAAATTAAATTACAGATACAGTGTGTACTGAATGTATATAATTATATACAACTGATAAATAATGGTACTAATAAAAAAAGAATTTATTGGATATTTGGTATAAATGGTAAGATTGGTTTTGAAACTCGAACGAGTTTGTAAAAAACACCAATCACCATGTACCTGATGGGGAGCATAGAAATCATGATGATACGTGTGTAAATTACATAGGTTCTATTTGAAGTTCGGTCCTAATTCAGTATTGTGAATAATAGTGATTTTAGATTATTCTGAAATAGTTTTAGAGATTTGGATTGAGTAATTGATTTGTCAAATGAATTCCATAGAGAAGTCCCGCTATGTCTAAGCGTCATTTTTCTTGTTGTTGTTCTGGCTTTTGTGACATGAATCTTGTTGGCACCTGGAGTATCATAATTATGTATTTCAGTGTTCAGTGTGAAGTAATTTCTAAAGATTAGAGGTAAAGGTAATGGGTTGTTCAGACGTTTATAAACAAATAATCCAGTTAATTCTTTGAACGTTTTCATGGCGATAAAGTAATATAAATAAGTTTTGTGGAAACACCACGTAAAATATTTCTTTGCTAAGCTTTGCTCTGATGAAGGCCTGAGTCAACAGGCCGAAAGCTTAGCAAAGAAATATTTTACGTGGTGTTTCCACAAAACTTATTTATATTAAATAATCCAGTTGCTAGTTTATTAATTTCATATACATTTAGTAATTTCAACTTTATGAAAAGAGGTCTGGTGTGGTCTCTGTATCCAGCATTTGCTATTAATTTGTCTCATTCCGTCTATATAAAAAAAGTGTAATTTACCAAGAGGTTTCTTGCCGTGATCCCGGTACAATAAATGTCGAATGTAAAATGTATACTGCTGCATAGGCCTGCATTCGATATAACAATAGCAAAGCTTTTGCCGGACCTTTAGTTTTTTGTATCTACTGCGCATGCGCGAGTAGATACTATGCTATCGTCTGCGTAAGTTAAGTTAAGGTAAGGTAAGTTAATGTAAGTTAAGTTAACACCCAATATAACAATGCTACATCAAGTATTTTCATGCCAAATGGCTTCGGAGCCAATCAAAACATAGAGTTAAACGATTGACTCACGACAAACCACCGAAGCCAAAATTGTAAACCAAGTACTTCATGTAAGTCAATGCTATGGTATCATGGAGCGAAATCAGTTCAAGGAGCGAGATTATATTTATTTCAAGAATACAAGTTTTTACAAGCTTGGTAAGTATTTTAAGTCTGAATCGTAGTCAATTTTTAAATGTGATGTACTATAGACGTTGTTGGAATGATGATAAGTTTTTGAAAGCCTCTTAATAGTCTTTGGAGGCCAACATGTTTACATGTATTCGGCAGTCTGATCGAGCTTTGTAAACAAGACTCACAGCATTGCTGAACAGAAATGAAATTTTCTTCTAAGAAATCAAAACTCGCTTCATGATCAAGCAACAATGTGCAAAACCTGTGGTAGTCCACGAGCGAAATTATGATGCTATTAAATAACATATTGCACAATGGTCAAATGTCAGTGACACGCTATGTAGAGTGTGAAACCGAAACGGTAAGTCTTAAATTGGGTAATTAAATTGTATGCTGCAGTTGTCAATGTCATGCAAAAATTTATGACATGAATGCCAAATATTTATTCTACCGTTTACTGCATGCATGCATATACAGTATACATCTACTCTTGAAGAACAATTAATGTATATATAGTTGCTAAGTTGCTTTCATAATTTTGATCACAATTGCTGGAGATCTTCGTTCACAACTTCATTGTTTCTAAACTTCACAGCAGTCATATTTCAGATGCTTGTTATCTCAAACGATTTTCCTTTACCTATCAATTGGATTGCATTATTATTTGACAAATTGTTGCAACAAAGTTATTTAAATACTTTAGTCAAATTTTGAGAGTTATTGTATATACTGTATTAAAATTTAATTGGCCTACTAAACAATGACCATACTTTATTACCATAGGTTTTAAATAGTACCATAGCTTTAGTAGTCACGCTATTATCACACTGCCTCTCACCACGAGGACCTAAGTGAAGCCCAATTTGATTGAGTTAATATTTGAATGGGTGACCATGCACATATCTGCATGGGCTTGGGACTCGTGCTTCTGTGCTGGATATGAGAAGAGTTGTTAGTGCTCAACCTCCTGTGCTTTGCTGGCTTTACTCTGAGTTCCTTTAAGGTAAAAACACAGCATGGCTAGCATCGACAAAAATCTTGTTCAGCCCTGAATACAAGGTCACTACAAGTACATACAGTAATTACAACATTGTTTTTACCATTAGTAGCTATAAGCATGATTGAACACAGTAGATACATGCATGTCTAGACATGCCTATTTTCTTGAACGAGTTCCGGTTATCGGACTTATAGCCACTTCGTTTTTTGTTTCCTTGCTTCGTTTTTGAGATATTTCAGTTTGTTTGATCTGTAAATGTCACATGTTGTGACGTGCATGTGCATAATGAGTTATCGGAAAAGGTTATATATCTTTGAAATTATCAAACCAAACCACTTGAGTGAAATTCAACATATTTTGGTGTTGTAGAAGAAACACACGCACTTGCTTTCTTCGAATTAAGTTAATTTGGTTTGATAACAGCAAAGTTATATCATCTTTCCCAACAAGTCATTATGTACATGTGATGTCACAACATGTGATATTTGCTTATTAACCAAAAACTGCAGAAGATGCTATTTTGTTATTTTAGGGTTTTTTTTTCAAATAAGCAAACTTAATTTTCATTAAAAATTATGCAAAAATGTTTGCATCAATTATGGTTAATGAGTGCGATCAAGCATTTCCTCCACACGGAGAATCTTGTGGTCAGATTTTTATTAATTTTTTGTTCAAATTTCAACAAAAATTCAACAAAAATTGGGAGGATTAGTCCTTGCTCTATAATCAACCTTTCCACAAACTTTTATGAAAATCTGGGCAGTATTTTGTAAGATAACCTGGCATTACACAAACAAACAATCAAACAAACAAACAAACAAACAAACAAACAAACAAACAAACAAACAAACAAACAAACAAACAAACAAACAAACAAACAAACAAACAAACAGACAGACAGACAGACAGACAGACAGACAGACAGACAGACAAACAAACAAACAAACAAACAAACAAACAAACAAACAAACAAGCAGACAGACAGACAGACAGTCAGACAGAGGGACGGACGGACGGACGGACGGACGGACGGACGGACGGACGGACGGACGGACGGACGGACGGACGGACGGACGGACGGACAGACAGACAGACAGACAGACAGACAGACAGACAGACAGACAGACAGACAGACAGACAGACAGACAGACAGATAGACAGACACATACAGACACATACAGATATATCATTGTATGCATAGTATGTGCTATTTTCAGATTAGCAATATAAAATCAAATAATATAGCTATCATATTTTTGGTGTGCTTGTGTGCTTTGCTTGTGTGCTTTTCACACATTTTCATGCGTTGTTAATTTTTTCTTAATTTCTTCTCTCTCTTTTTCTCTGTTTCATTAGCAAATTTATACGTACAATTAGTTTCAACAGCGGTAATCACATATACGCATTGCATACCAATTTTTTCTTCAGCAACTGAGAACATATATAGCGACTAATAACATTGGTGTCAAAAAATGATTTTTCTCCTCTTACGCAGAAAGTGAAAGTTATTAAATCAAGCTACGACCCTGGAAGATGTACGAAAGCTAACCACGGTAGTATCAAATTAGTAAAAGACCGTGAAAACAACGACAAGGTCCTAATCTGTTCTCAAAACAACAACATTTATGGTTGGAAGACAATTGATGGGCGTAATTAAAAAACATATTGACCCAGACGGTTCTCCATCCAAGTAATAACCCCGTCTAACCAGGCTTAACTTTGGGCGAGAGGCATGCAGCGCTAATTAACAGCACACACCACCCGTACCCTAAATTCCTGAAATAGCATACGGCCATGTTGCGAATCGACGCGGACCACGCAACAGAAACAAGAATAAAAGATGTAGTAATGTGTTTTACAATGTGCCGTTAGAAACAAGCTTTGAAACTTTTAATATTAAGCTCAAGAGTGTTGTCAGAATACGAGAAATGCCGTTTCCAAGATCCAAATTTAAAAAAAAACCTTCCCGAGGGGACATGCCCCTCCTAAAAATGCTGACCCACAACAAATTTTATCAACCCCAGGCAAGTGTTCATCAGTGAAACGTCCCTAAGACTGTTGTATATCATTACTTTCGAATGGTCGATACAACATTTGCTTCATCAAAAAAATTATATTGTTGTTTTCAACATTACAGGTTCAAAGCCATTGGGTGAATTTTTCAATCCCAGCTATGATTGTTCTCATATTTTAAATGAAGACACAAACGCGAAAGATGGATTTTACTGGGTTCACTTTGACGAGAGCACTCCAAAACAGGTTAGATAATAAAACAGAAATAAAGTCTGGCTTTTTAGGAAGAACAATTAAAGAGATAGGTTTTAACCCTTTGAGACCTGGACCTCTCCTTGAATTGTGCGGAATAAAATCGTCTGTCTGGGGTTAGCCAGATAAAATACTAAAGACTCGTCTTCAGGCTTCAAACGGTTAAAGTAACACTTTTTATTGTTTTCCGTTTCCTTGCTTCGTTGTTGAGATTTCTTAGTTTGTATGATATGCAAATTAAAATCTTGGCGTCGCATGTGCGCAATGACTTATTCGAAGTTATATATCAGTTCGATTATCAAACCGTGTGGGAGTGTTTCTTCCACCAACACCAAACATGTAGATTTTCAAGTGATTATGTTTTGCAATAGCATCCGATATTGCGGTGCCCTGAAAGGTAGCTTGCGGGCGCAGCTAACTTTCAAACCGCTTTATATTCTGTGTGTGAGTTCGTTCGTCAGGAATCAATAGAAAGCCGCATTTTTGACGCGACATTTTTAATTAACGCGATGTTTTGAACGCCACAGGGCACCGCTTTCTAGCACTGTGTCTGGTTCGCATGCGAATCAAACAAAAAGCTTTATAAAATCGAACGAAAAGTTTATACAAATGAGGACGATTCTCATACCGATATACTGATTAAATGTTAATTTCCTTTGAAGATTTTTCATAAATTGTTAACGAGTAAAATTTAGTTGTTACTGAGCAGGCAATATAATAATCCGTCGTAGCAAAAAGAGATAGAAAATGGCGATACAGTATATGCGGTTTACCATAATCCTTTGCGTCCATGCAGCAAAAACTATATCTCGAAGAAAGATCATAAGACAGAGCTACAAGCCAGGATACTAAAATTAGTAAAAAGAACACTGGTATCTATTAAACCATAGTCATTCAAAATATGGTCTGGCGACTCAGTTAAAGTCTTTGTTCTATCTTTTTCTTTTTCTTTGGTTTTACAAAAAGACAATGATCATTAGCCGCCCTCCTTTTTTGCTATGGTGGATTGGTGTAGGCTACTATAGTTGTACGCGCGGGAAAAAAAAAAGACTTGTCTTATGCCACGTGACCATAATGAACCAATTGGCAGCCTGAGTTACATTGTGTGAAAACCCAGCTATATAACAAAATAGGTTATGTCGTATGCAATAAACAATTTTTTCATTTTAGTTCAAACTTTTTGTATTTGTTGGATAGTTAGTCGATTTTAATTACCTTAAAAGGTCTGGTGTGACATGACAACTGACGGTGGAGGTTTCATGCTCGTTGGGCATAAGAATTCTTCGATCACGTGGACTGTTCCATCCAATAATGACCCTGTTGATCCATTTGGTGAACCTCATTGGTCAAGTGCACTTGGTAACGCTCCAATCTTGGACTTCAGAGTGCAAATGTCTGATGGCAGATACTTCAAACAAACAAAAAAACACTGGTAAGTTTCGAGTCAGTTCAGTAAGGTCACCCTCACGGTTGGACAGCTGACCGGACAACAAACGAACAGACGAACGAACCAACAAAAGAACGAACAAACAACCTAACAAAAGAACGAACAAACGAACCAACAAAAGAACGAACAAACAAACTAACAAAAGAACGAGCAAACAAACTAACAAAAGAACGAACAAACAAACTAACAAACTAACAAAAGAACGAACGAACAAACAAACAAACAAACAAACAAACAAACAAACAAACAAACAAACAAACAAACAAACAAACAAACAAACAAACAAACAAACAAACAAACAAACAAACAAACAAACAAGCAAGCAAGCAAGCAAGCAAGCAAGCAAGCAAGCAAGCAAGCAAGCAAGCAAGCAAGCAAACAAACAAACAAACAAACAAACAAACAAACAGGCGAACAGGCGAACAGGCGAACAGGCGAACAGGCGAACAGGCGAACAGGCGAACAGGCGAACAGGCGAACAGGCGAACAGGCGAACAGGCGAACAGGCGAACAGGCGAACAGGCGAACAGGCGAACAGGCGAACAGGCGAACAGGCGAACAGGCGAACAGGCGAACAGGCGAACAGGCGAACAGGCGAACAGACAGACAGACAGACAGACAGACAGACAGACAGACAGACAGACAGACAGACAGACAGACAGACAGACAGACAGACAAACAAACAAACCGACAGACGGACAGACGGACAGACGGACAGACGGACAGACGGACAGACGGACAGACCAACAAGCAAAACAAAGCAAAACAAAGAAAAACAAACCAAACCAAAGCAAAACAAAGCAACGCAACGCAACGCAACGCAAGCAACGCAACGCAACGCAACGCAACACAACACAACGCAACGCAACGCAACAACAAAACGCAACGCAACGCAACGCAACGCAACAACAAAACGCAACGCAACGCAACAACAAAACGCAACGCAACGCAACAACAAAACGCAACGCAACGCAACGCAACAACAAAACGCAACGCAACAACAAAACGCAACGCAACGCAACAACAAAACGCAACGCAACGCAACAACAAAACGCAACGCAACGCAACAACAAAACGCAACGCAACGCAACAACAAAACGCAACGCAACGCAACAACAAAACGCAGCGCAACGCAACAACAAAACGCAACGCAACGCAACAACAAAACGCAACGCAACGCAACAACAAAACACAACGCAACAACAAAACACAACGCAACAACAAAACACAACGCAACAACAAAACACAACGCAACAACAAAACACAACGCAACAACAAAACACAACGCAACAACAAAACACAACGCAACAACAAAACACAACGCAACAACAAAACACAACGCAACAACAAAACACAACGCAACAACAAAACACAACGCAACAACAAAACACAACGCAACAAAACACAACGCAACAACAAAACACAACGCAACAACAAAACACAACGCAACAACAAAACACAACGCAACAACAAAACACAACGCAACAACAAAACACAACGCAACAACAAAACACAACGCAACAACAAAACACAACGCAACAACAAAACACAACGCAACAACAAAACACAACGCAACAACAAAACACAACGCAACAACAAAACACAACGCAACAACAAAACACAACGCAACAACAAAACACAACGCAACAACAACAAAACACAACGCAACAACAAAACACAACCCAACAACAAAACACAACGCAACAACAAAACACAACGCAACAACAAAACACAACGCAACAACAAAACAAAACGCAACAACAAAACAAAACGCAACAACAAAACAAAACAAAACGCAACAACAAAACAAAACGCAACAACAAAACAAAACGCAACAACAAAACAAAACGCAACAACAAAACAAAACGCAACAACAAAACAAAACGCAACAACAAAACACAACACAACAACAAAACACAACACAACAACAAAACACAACACAACAACAAAACACAACACAACAACAAAACACAACACAACAACAAAACACAACACAACAACAAAACACAACACAACAACAAAACAAAACACAACAACAAAACAAAACACAACAACAAAACAAAACACAACAACAAAACAAAACAAAACACAACAACAAAACAAAACACAACAACAAAACAAAACACAACAACAAAACAAAACACAACAACAAAACAAAAACAAAAATAAAACAAAAACAAAAACAAAAAAAAACAAAACAAAACAACGAACGAACGAACCAACAAAAGAACGAACGAACAAACGAACCAACAAAAGAACGAACGAACAAACAAACCAACAAAAGAACGAACGAACAAACAAACCAACAAAAGGACGAACGAACAAACAAACCAACAAAAGAACGAACGAACAAACAAACCAACAAAAGAACGAACGAGCAAACAAACCAACAAAAGAACGAACGAACGAACAAACCAACAAAAGAACGAACGAACGAACAAACCAACAAAAGAACGAACGAACGAACAAACCAACAAACAAAAGAACGAACGAACGAACGAACGAACAAACCAACAAAAGAACGAACGAACGAACGAACAAACCAACAAAAGAACGAACGAACGAACGAACAAAAGAACGAACGAACGAACAAACGAACAAAAGAACGAACGAACGAACGAACAAACGAACAAAAGAACGAACGAACGAACAAACGAACAAAAGAACGAACGAACGAACAAACGAACGAACAAACGAACGAACGAACAAACCAACAAAAGAACGAACAAACAAACCAACAAAAGAACGAGGAAACAAACAAACAAACAAACAAACAAACAAACAAACAAACAAACAAACAAACAAACAAACAAACAAACAAACAAACAAACAAACAAACAAACAAACAAACAAACAAACAAACAAACAAACAAACAAACAAACAAACAAACAAACAAACAAACAAACAAACAAACAAACAAACAAACAAACAAACAAACAAACAAACAAACAAACAAACAAACAAACAAACAAACAAACAAACAAACAAACAAACAAAAAAGGAACAAACAAACAAACAAACAAACAAACAAACAAACAAACAAACAAACAAACAAACAAACAAACAAACAAACAAACAAACAAACAAACAAACAAACAAACAAACAAACAAACAAACAAACAAACAAACAAACAAACAAACAAACAAACAAACAAACAAACAAACAAACAAACAAACAAACAAACAAACAAACAAACAAACAAACAAACAAACAAACAAACAAACAAACAAACAAACAAACAAACAAAAGTACGAGCAAACAAACAAACAAACAAACAAACAAACAAACTAAAAAAGGAACGAACGGACAAACAAACAAACAAACAAACGATCGAACGAACGAACGAACGAACGAACGAACGAACGAACGAACGAACGAACGAACGAACGAACGAACGAACGAACGAACGAACGAACGAACGAACGAACGAACGAACGCACGCACGCACGCACGCACGCACGCACGCACGCACGCACGACCGACCGACCGCACGGACGGACGGACGGACAAACAAACCAACGAACGAACAAACAAACAAACAAACAAACAAACAAACAAACAAACAAACAAACAAACAAACAAACAAACAAACAAACAAACAAACAAACAAACAAACAAACCAACCAACCAACCAACCAACCAACCAACCAACCAAACAAACAAACAAACAAACAAACAAACAAACAAACAAACAAACAAACAAACAAACAAAAACCAACAAAGAAACACACAACAAAGAAAACCCGAACAAAATCTAACCAACTATAAATATCTAATCTATAATAGTTACTTAATCAAGGTTGTTCAGGTTAAATAACAAGCGTTCGTTAAAAAAACTTATGGTTATGGGCGAGAAAGGATGCGATCAAATCGCTGGGATTGGAGATATTGCGTATGTAAAAGACCTTCAGACGGAAAAAGTTGTCACAACCAATTTTCGCTGTTCAAAATTCGGATTACCACATCAGGCACAAACAAAAACTGGATGGGTGAGTACAATTACTGAGAATTTTCAAAAATATGAGACGAATTGTTTATTATCTTAATGGAGAGAGGATTCAGTAATTACACCAACAGGGACAGATTAATGTGTCTATAGGGGAAAAAATTCGTTAATAAACAGAGGAACATGGTACGAGAATTCACTGACAATTCCAAGAGAATCTGGTGTATAGTCTTTGCGCTATTAACTCTCAAAGTTTTGCCATGGATAGTTTGTTTTTGGAGAAATTTTGGCTATCTGTAACAATGCCTTATGACGTACGCAGATGAACCAGATAGATGCGGAAATTTCGTACATTGTAAGGCATTGTTACCAAAGCCCAAATTTTCTCCCAAAACAAATTAGCCATGGCAAACTTTGATAGTTAATAATAGCTCAAAGAATATACCGTATTTTCTTGAAATTGTCAGTGAATACCATGATCCTCTTTTCCTTAGAACAACAAAAATGCCAACAAGTTTTTCACTTCATCGACACTTTAACCATGGTGCAAATGGTTAAATTGTACCAAGATCCTTACAAAAAATCCCACCCCTACCGTCACCATTACATGCTTTATTATACATTGTAGTCAATTCCTGTGTTCTCATTGGCTAAGCGCATACAGTTAATTATGGGAATCAGCGCAGATTATTCACTAATCTGTAGGTTGCGCCCGCAATGCGAGATTTCGTAACGAGCGGTAGCTTTCCACACAAGCAAAAACAAGTCGACTGCTCGATTTTCGTCTTCGACTGTAGAAGAAATCGAAAAATTACTTGAAGACAAGGACTCTGAAAACACAGAAAGATCTACCAAAGTTGCGAAAGAACTCTTCTATGAGTATCTTAGAGAAAAAGAAATCCAGCAGCCGAACAAAAAAGAACAACTTGCAAAAGTTTTGAATCTTTTTATGTGGAAGCGCGAAAAGAAGATGGCTGGTCTTACTCCATGGGAAGCCTAAAAATATTGAGATTTGGGCTTAACAGGCATTTTAAGGCGGTAACTTATATATTTTGATGTTGTTGCGATATTCGTTGTGATTTCTATTTTTTTGAAAATAATAAACTGTTCCGTGCGACAGTGCGTTTATTGTTACTTTCCTTAAAACAATATATACATAATAACAATGTATAGTGAATACAATATATAATAAAACAATTATTGAATTCGGTTTTTGTGATATCTGGATAATCAAGGTCTCGGTAAGTGTTATCAGCCTCGGCCTTCGGCTTCGGCTGATAACATTTACCTCGACCTTGATTATTCCAGATATCACAAAAACCTCATCCAATAATTGTTTAAAATTTTGACTTCAAGTTCTTAAAAAGTCGGTTTATTGGCTCACATTGTAGTAAAAGTATAAGAAAACCTGGAGATTACGATTTCCAGGGTAGTAGGGTACGTACATCAGAGTATTTTCAAAGCTTAAAGTGTCAGAAGAACTAGTGACGAGTTATATTGACAACTGCAATCTGTAGTAGTCATATTCAGTTAAAATGAAAGAGTACACCAAGTTGTTCACTGCAAATGAACGCTTACTGCATATTATTACCTCCGCCTCCGTCGGTTTGTCTGTGTGTCTGTCTGTCACCAGGATATCTCACAAAATACTGCATATATTTTCAGGGAAATTTAGGTTAAGCTTCATCATAGCCCATTAACCGAGAACCAACCCATTCAATTTTCATGGAATTTGGTTAAAATTTAAGGAATTGATAAAAATCTGACAACAAGATTCTCCGTGTAGACGAAATGCTTGATTGCACTCATTATCCTTATTTTATGTAAACATTTTTGCATAATTCCGGTACGACTGTATGCAATCAAGCATTTTGTTCATTCATACATGTGTAGGTCTTGTGACCTAGCCGCGGGTTAGTGCGCAGAGGTATATGCAGTGAGTGCCCTCTAGTTAGAAATATGACGCATGATACGACATATTGGTAGTTTGGCACTGTTTGCAGTTAATCCCTTGAACCATTTATAAGACAAAGATACGGCGGCCATGTTGGAGGAACCATACTCCAAATGGAAAATCGGCTAATGGATTCTTTTGTTAAAGTTCCTCCAACATGGCCGCCGTATCTATGCACATGGCATGCAAACCAGGAATAGATTCATAATAAAAGAATTAAAAACACAGGCTGGGTATTGGATTTAAAAAAAAAAAATTACATTTCGTCAATGTGCAAAGTGAATCAATCATAATAAACGTGATGTTATTACAAATTCTCGCATACTATTAACTTTTATTTTGTTTACATATTCTTATTTAGGCTATGATGAACCTCTGTTTACAAAAGCCATGTCCTTGGGGCTTTGCATTCCATCATAAGTATCCTGTTCAGCTCGACTATTCTGGTGCCTTCAGGTATAAATTACCAAATTAAAACGAGAAATTAATTAATTAAACTAATTGCTAGAAAACGGTCACGAGCGCTCTATTTAATAATTATATTATGAGTTAATCTAATTGCTAATTATAGAGATTATTCGTTATTACGAATATTATTATATGCATGACAAAATTACTACATTCTGATTGGTTGAGAGGAGTACAATTATTTTATTAATTGTACTGCAGTACAATTATTTTATTAATGGAAAGTTTTCACATTTCCAAAGACTTGTGGTACACTATGAACTAAAAATTCCATGTAAATATTTTGAAATGAGTACGGAAAACACCAGAGTGAAAATGTTTCTTGTCAAATAATGAAATAGGATGTTTTTAAAGGCGTGGGTAAGTACGAAGCGTACGTGTCGTAATTTTGTCATGCATATAATAAATGAGTAATCATATGATTTTGCTGGTACAATTAAAGATTTACACTGCTCGTGATATTTGAAAATTATATTTGGCAAAATGTTCAAACGTCACTTGTAGTGTAAATCCTTAATTGTACTCGCTATCATATGATTACATACACATACCTATTTTCAGTAAAAACTAATTTGTGTACCTTAGTTCTTTCGGATTACGACGGTTTCTGTGTGAAAACCAAGGTAAAACAAATCTTCCACTCCTCGTCACCTCCATGTTGTTTTACTGCAAAACCGCGCGGGTCCTGGTACTCAATTTCCTACTCGCAATCTATCGACGAAAATATCGACGAATAGATATCGAGTAGGGTAGCCAATCAGATTGCAGCATTTGTAATAGTATACTATCAAGCCCAAAAGATTCAATCACATAAAGCACATCTATGTCATAATTTATGCCTTGCTAGATGTTTTTAACTGAATGATTTTCGCAACTGCTTTCGGTTTGCTTTTACTGTAAATGTGCGTATTCTCTGAGCGTAATTCTCACACTCGATATTTTTTCCTTCGCCATTTAATAATTCTGAAACCCATGTAGTTTAATCAACTGAAATACCAAATATTATTTGTTTTTCTTATAGTTACAGCCTTGCTGGAAAACGATCACTTGGAGCCATTGGCAATGCAACAGCATTCGTCGGCTGCAACCAAAACCATGTAAAGCAACTATATATTTATTGGGAGTAACATATGTCAGTATTTAGATACTTAACACTAAACACTAAACACTAAACAAGTTAGACGTTTGCAATTGATCCAAGAGTGCTCAATACCACCAGTGGTAGATCGAGAGTTTTGACTTAGATTTAATTTATCTTGCAAAGTTCGTCATGGTGCATGGGAGGTCTGTTGGCATCTCACTTTCTTCTTCACGGGCAAGTGTTTGAAATGATGACCCTGTTCTGATGGCGACATTTTGAGACAAGTTCCGAGCTTTTATTTAAAATTTTGTTCTTAAAGCTGATAAGAACAACCTTTTATTCGAACCGTGGGAGAAACACATCCACCGGGCTAGCAAGCTTTGCCGGGATCTCGCTTATGCTGTTATTTCTTGTGAACTTTCATCTTGTGCACAAACACATATGAATGAGGGCCGAGCCAGCCCGCCCGCCTACCCGAGACTCACTTTTTGTGAGACCGAGATGTCGGCTACCCGGGCTGTTTTTTCCACATGTAAACACGATTGACCGGACTGCGTACACGCGACAAACTTGTTTTTAAAAGCTTTTTTTGAAATATTAACAATTCACAAGTTCTGCTTGTTCATGCACAGTTCTTATTTAAAACGATGAGACTTCGTATCTTACCTGGAGGTATTTTGACGAACAATTTGCCAAGGCTAATTAGTTATCGCGGGGATTATAACCTACAGTATAATCGTCCAGCACGTGTCTAATAATTGTCCTCATATTTTAAAATCGTTTATTAACAGGGTTGAAATTTTTGATCAGCTAACACTCCCAAGAGTAATATACAAAATCATCCATTGTTTCACATGACTTTTTATTGAGAACTTTTGCATGGTAAAAACTGTTTAACGAAAAATTATAATAAGTCATTGTTATATCTTACATATATAGGCCCAAGGTATTGCCACAAGAGCACTGAAAAAACGTCAACATATTTGACTTGAATCAAACTTATCAACACGTGTAGTTGATCATTTGGGATCGTAATACAGATTCTAACTACAGTACAACTGTTCAGTAGCAGACTGGGGCGTTACTATGGTGTTAAATTGAAATATTATATTGCTTTTAACTGCAGTGGTCCTCCTTGTTTATATTGTTTACGAGTATCGCGGTTGTTTTTGTCGAATAATACCACAATGAACGAATGTTATTACGCCGTCAATCGAGCTCAAAACTTAGTCCTGCATTATAAATAAACATATTCCCCACACTTTACAAGTGTAAAGGTTAAATGACAGCGTTGTTACAATGAGTATATTATGGGTTATCTCTGAACAAACGAGTTTCGATTTGCGTGGCGTTAAATATACTTGACTGCGGAGGCAACTGCATGCATGACTAGTCAGTCCCCCGGTTTCGTACAAACTCGATTACCTATTCAGTACTGACGAATATCATTGTCTCAATCAATAGGAAAGCGAGTCTGGACGAGTCTGGACGACTAAATCGTTCAGTTAATAAGGTTATTCGTTCGTCCTTGTTGGATTGTACAGGTTCACTAATTAGTACATCAAGCAAGCAAGCCCGGCTATAGGCAAGCTAGCCCTTCTCATGTAACACAATAAAAATCATCTCAGTAAAGCGGGCTAGCTCGGGTACCCAGGCTGGCTCCCCTCCATATAAACACCCCCTTAGTTATACCGATACGTATGTATGTCTGGTTTGCTCTTAGTGAATGTTGTTTTCACAACACTTTCAAAAGCATAAAAAGCACTCGGCTATCAGCGAAATGTAATTTTATAATATTTACCCAACTTGTAACGTCACTAACTTCCAACTTAATTGGGTACAGTATTGAAACACGATGACAGATGATTGTGTTTTGCCAAAATTAGTAATGTTGTAAACAAAACTATTTTAGTTTCTTGAATTGCCTTAGTAACTATACGTTTATTAATCAGACCGTTATAAATAAAAAATTTTCACTTTTGTTGCCATTACCCTTAATAGCTGAAGTTAATTTTTGTTTTATATCTCTTGGTTAGTGCTGTGGTTGTTACGGACCAGTTGGAGGTACAAAGAACTACTGTACTACAAAATGCAAACCCATCAATGGAGGAACTGTCGTTAAAAATGTCTATACTTGGTTTTGGGTAAGATCAACACTTCCTAAGGGTGTTGCATGGAGGAAGTGCATGGAATTTAAAACTACAGACGAAAACGGTAAATCCGTCTGGTATAAGTTAATCGGAGGAAATGTGATCCCAAATAAAGTAAGTTACACATTTTACATCTTACGAAGAAATTATAGTACTAATACTAAAGATGTGGTTAATATAACTTGAGAGCAGAAAGTAATATATTTAGATCTGATAAAACACATACAGCGAGAATAGCTTTTGAAAAGTTTTAAAAACGACCCATTTGGTAAGTTTATTGGCGTAGTTTTGGGAAAAAAAGACCCGTCTAAGCCAAGAAGACCAAAGCTAAAGTTTCTGTAAATCAGAAGGATTCTTTATCAAATATTTCAAGCAGTGTCTTTATATGTAATAAACTGATTTACATAAACTTCAGCTTTGATTTTCTCGGCTTAGACAAGGTTATTTTTCAAACTTACTGCAACAAAGAACTTAACATGGGGTTCGTTTTTGAAGCCGTTCAATAAAGTTGCAGTTATATCTGATAAAACAATCCTGCTCGTTTATTAAACAGTACATAACCACGGACATAGTACTGATTTCCTTTGTGTATTCCATTATTTATTTAAATTTACTTGTTTTATATCCATACCTATATTCACTAGAAAAATATTATCATTAACTCTCATTCTTTCTTCCTTTCTTCTCAAAGGGTCGTTGTGCCAAAAATGAAGCTCTGTTAAACGACGGAGTACGTATGACAATGGAGTTTGAATTTTGAGTACAGTACAGTACAGCACAGCACAGTACAGCACAGTACAGCACAGTACAGCACAGTACAGCACAGTACAGCACAGTACAGCACAGTACAGTGCAGTACAGTGCAGTGCAGTGCAGTACAGTACAGTATACAGTACAGTATATAGTATACAGTATACAGTACAGTATACAGTACAGTATACAGTACATCATACATTACAATATACATTACAGTATACATTGCAGTGTACAGTACAGTGTACATTACAGTATACATTACAGTATACATTACAGTACACCAGTACACATTACACATTACAGTATGCAGTACAGCATACATTATAATGTACATTACAGTATATACAGTATATTATACAGTACATTATACAGTACATTATACAGTAACAGTTCGCAGTGCAGAACACTAGTGCCGACTCCCAAAATGCCCCGACGCGTCCTTCCAAGCACCGTTGCGCGCACCGCGCAGCTTTTTCTTAACACCTGGGTACGAAACTGTTTTGTCAAGTCTAACCAAACTAGTCATGTATGTTTCAGATCGTGGTTGTTCCTGATGAAAAGATCGCTAAAAAAGTTCCTTCTGTACCTGGACTGATGGCGTATCGCAAGGACAACAAGAAACTTTATGTATGGTCAAACAAAACCTGGAACGTAATACCTCAGGAAAAGAAGGTATGAAATGATACAAAAATCAATGTCTCGATAAATCGCAATAAAATTGACATAATAAGTTCGAAGATCACATTTTTCTATTACTGCCATTTGCAAGCCACCGTTATAGGCTTGCGAATTTTTTCATGTTTGTTTGTTTGTTTACGCTTGAAAGTTGCAAGTTTCCCCAGAAAGCGTTGAACATTTAAAAACAAATCAATCAACTTGTGGCGTCGTTTTGACAGGTTTCTTTGAAATCACGCCGCAAGTTGATTGGTTTATTGTTAAATGTCCATCGTTTTCTGGTGAAACTTGCAACTTCCAAATGTAAACAAACATGAAACAAATCACAAGCCTTACGGTGGCTTGCAAATGGCAGTAAGATAAAATGGTACCCTAGCTTATTTGCATATTAAAAAACAATCTTAAAAAACGAAAATATAATAGAATCCATTAGAGTTGGGCTGTTCAGGTTTTAAGTTCATAACAAATAAATGTTCATTTAAGATTATTCCACATTTAAAAAGTATATATTACCTTGGTAAGTTTTCATGGCGATAAAGTAATATAAATAAGTTTTGTGGAAACACCACACAAAATATTTCTTTGCTAAGCTTTCGGCCTGTTGACTCAGGCCTTCATTTTACGTGGTGTTTCCACAAAACTTATTTATAATATAAATTAAGCTTGTCGAATTTGAAAGAACTTGTGAAATGGTAATGAAAGACATATTACAACTTTTCAGTATTTTTCTTCGTAGTTCTTCGTAGTTCTTCGGGATATTTCAATTTGTTTGATATGTAAATAAGATGGCACATAGCAAACTATGAGTTATAAGTTTACTAAACAAAATCACTTGAAACTGTGCACATTAAAACTCCTTGCGACAGTGAACATTTCAAGTTGAGTTGAGGTATAAGTCAGTTTGTAATGCCTGAAAATGCTGTACTCTGCATGGTTATGACGTTAGAGACCATCGCATTTACATCTCAAACAAACTGAAACATCTCAAAAACAAAAAAAATGGTGGAAAAGTTGTAAAAAATCTTCCTTTATAATTTTACAAGTTTTTTCAAATTAAACAAACTTGACAATGCCCTTATTGTTTTTATTATCATTATAAATGTTGAAAAGATTAAATAATTTTCAGTCTTGTGCGTCGAATTGGCTAAAAGATATATATGTTATTTACCGGCTGGGAGGTCCGTATAGAGAAATATTTCCCGAGGTCTCAAAAACTGTTTTTGAGACCGAGGGAAATATTTCTCTATACGGACCGACCAAAATGGTAAATAACATATTTATTTTTTTTATTAATCGTACGATTTATAATTTACATAATTAGGTAAATTAACATAATTAAATTGCGTAATCGAGATGACATTCACATGATATTCAAAAGTCCAAAGTTTATCGTTCGATAGTAAACAACTGCCGACATGCAGTCTGACCGGGAAGCTTGGAACGTCTTTTGTGATAAAAAAAACAGTCAAAACTTGAAGATCTAGTGTTTTTAAAGTTTAATTGATAAAGATTCTTCGTCGTTCTTCTTCGTCGCTTGCTCGTTTTTGGCTGTTCGCTTGGAAAATCGCTTTCGATACTCGGCTGACTGAATGGAAATTGAAAGTGGGTCGTTCGAGTTTGTAGACGAAAATGCTTGTAAGAAGCCACTTGAAACTTTTTTCAAAGACATGACACTTTCAGGATGGCATGTGGAAAATATTTGACTAAAGGGTAAAGCCTTGTAGCGGTTTTGTTGAGTGTAGTTGGACAACAGAAGAATGACAGTTTAGTATCCAAAGGTTTCATCTTTTCTGTCCTCTCGTGGTACGTTTCTTTTAAATATATACTTCAAAATAGTTTCATTTAGTGATTCAAAATACTGTGTTCACAAGTTTATGTATGTTTTGCCTATTGTTTTAAACTGTTTTCATATGTCGTTGAACAATAATACTTTAAAACTTTATAAATGTTGCTCGCTGAAATTTTGCTTTTTCACAGCATTCTCGCTTTCTTTTAAAATTCGCTGTTTTCACACGAAGTTGTCAAAGCCATTTGGATATAAAACTCATTTGCATCCCCGTAGCTCTCTGTTGAATATATTTTTTCTGTGGCAAAGCGAAATAGTTACGAAAATCGATCAATTTTACGGCCTATAAAACACATTAAAAAACTTATCTCGAGCGGTCCGTACGGGCTCATACGGACAGCTCGTTAACCAATCAGAAAGCAGGATTTGGTAAGATACGGACCGAAAAAAAAATTAAAATATATATTATAATACCGAGTGATATATAAAACATAAGCATCCGATCCTTATTTGATTTACACACTATAGTTAGCCGAAAACGATACTTAGTTTGTCTATCAGATAAAGAAAGTGTGAGAATGTTAAATATATAGCTCATCAAATTCCCACATATCAATTGTTTAACACTTTGAAGCCTGCAGACTAGTTTTTAGTTATCCTGGCTAACCCCAGACGATTTTATTAAGCACAGGCAGAGGTCCAGGCCTCAAAGTGTTAAAACCTATCTCTTTAACACGTTGAAGCCTGACGACGAGTCTTTAGTATTTTATTCTGGCTAACGCCAGACGATTTTATTCAGCACAGGGAGAGGTCCAGGCCTCAACGTGTTATCCAACAGTGTGTTTAAATAAAAATGAAATGAAATAGAAAATAAAATAGGATAAAAAATATATTAATTCCTTTTGATTTTCCTCATAAATAATTAATAAATTTATAATATAAGATATAAATAAAATATTTTTAAAAATTAGCTCATCTTATAAATAGCTTAATATCATTGTTTAGGCTCTTCGCAAAATATTTCAAATGGTTGAACCAAAGCTAGATAAATTTGAGAAAATGTTGCGTGATCAGAACAGTCAAGTAAAAATATTTTTAAGATAAGTACCGAGATTTCTGCGCCATTAAAGGTGAAATTGCAAAGCTAAGTAACTAAGATGACAAACCTTTTTTAAATTCAACATAGTTCAAACTTTTATATTATATATTGATTTTACTCCAATATATTCCGACTATTTTTAGATCATTAAAATGATGGAAAACCCTAAGTGTCTAATCCAGCTTTATACTTAATTTTCCAATTCCATTAGGAACTATTTAGTAGCCATTTCTAAAAAGAAGCGTTTACAAAGCGTATTTCATGACAACTTTGGTGCAACGTCACTTATAACGTCACAAGTGACAAAGGAATTTCGACAATGCGCCATTTATAAATTGACAAGATTTCCAATTACAAAAACATCAAGATCTCTAAGATTAACTTTAAGTAATTCTCCGGTAAAATGTTGTTAGTGGGTTTACACTACTGTATAGATAAATATAAAGAAAAAATGTTACGTTGTATTTCACCTTTAACGAGACAAATCGACCTCGTACACCTTAAAGTTTCAAGACTCATTGGCCGTATATAATAATGGTATAGTGAACCACTTTCATAAAGCCCTTCACTTTAAATATTCTTTTATGTGCATCTAAATGAGCGTTTCTGGCCTCGTTATGAAGCAAAGATTCTTTTGAATTGCACACACACAAACGAGACTAGAAAGGCTTATTAAGATGCAATAAAAGAATATTCAAATTAATTGCTATTATGAAAGTGGTGAAAAGCGGAAGAACTCGTGACTGAGCTCTTGGCAACGGACACTGTAGCTCAGAGTACTAATGTAGAATCGCAGAGACCGACAGTAGTATCAATATCAGTTGCTTTGGTATTGCATTTTCGTAACTGGTCCCGGTTAAGTCTTAAAATCTTTATATTGTTACACTAGAAATTGTTCTTTACCACCCAGGACATACAGGCCCCGTTTACACTAGAGAAAATGTATCCGGATTCACATTGTTTTTCATCCTTATGGGAATAAAAAACAATGTGAATCCGGATACTTTTGCTCTAGTGTAAACGGGGTCACAGTTTAATCGAGTGAAATGCCAAATTCGCATAATAGTGTTTGTTAAAATTAACCTATTTCAGTTATAATGTGCAAGCTATATTTGCAATTTTGAAGATGGTGAACTGGTTTACTCGACTTGAAAGACAACTGGAAAAAGTTAACAAAACAGTTGAAGAGCACTGGGCATCTACAGGTACGCGTTTCTAAAATACAACGTACACTTTAATTGGTAGTGTGCATCTTACGTCATTGTCGCCATGTTGGATGAATTTGACAAACATTTTTCATCATTTGCAATTATAATTTCATCCAACATGGCGAAATATGTTTGTCCTTCGAATCTCAAGGGAAATTCCTGTCTGGGTTCTCCTTTGACTAGTAAACTGATCATCAGGCGAAAGGCGTTAATTAACTAGTTTAATATAAGACTAGAATTCAGAGATTAGCCATTTAATATTTAAATTTTTACTATTTTAGCAAGAAACGTTTTTGGCGTTCTGACTTGCAAAGTGTAACAGAACAAATGTGAAAGATAATGTTTAGTTAGGTTTCGTAAATCTGTTATTCATGTGATGATAGGCTGCACGCACATTATTAAATAAGAGTTAATTACCGAGAGGAGGTAACTAAGCGTAGTTAGTTACCGAGGCCCGAAGTAACTAACTTTAGCTTAGTTACCTCTTTCTCGGTAATTAACTCTTATTTAGTTTATTCATGATACAGACGATATTTGTCGTTATTTACCAAAAAAATAGTATTCTAGACGTAGTTTTAAAGTTAATATGCAAGGTCAATAACCTATATATTAACCGGCACATGACCCCACATCAAAGATAATTTATGCATGAATAAACTAAACGTTGTTATTGTTTGAAAAATAAATCAAGCAAATCAGTTTAAAATTGGCGATCTAGATTTAGTAAAACCTTAAATTAGACGATTTTAATTAGATTCTCACTAAAAAGCTAAAAATAGTAGCCTTAGGTTGTGTCCAGACTGAGTACGGGCACAAAAGGAAACGTTAACGGTGTTTACACATAGATGCTCTTGAGGTTTTGTACAACGCTTCATCTGTCAAAAATGTACGTTTTTTATGTTGGTTTGAGAGAAAGTGCTGGGCACCGTGGAATTCTTGTTCAGACTAGTGTTCGTGCTAGCCTGCCAGACGGCCCATTCACCTCAGGCTCCGGCCAACCCCTAACTGAAAGCCACCTCTCAGGCTATGCTCGTGCTCGAGTTCAGTACCCTGCCTGGACACTATGCCGGGTTTTATGCATGTTCAAATAGTGACTATGGTGTTCAGACTAGCTCCTGGGCACGGGCATTCATTCTGAAAGCAGCTGTAATTATAACCTAACTAGTTATAACGTGCAAAATAATCACAATGCAGGACAACTTATCCTGTAAATCTATATTTTATCTATGAATCCAGGGTACGCATTACACTTCATATAACATCGGGAGTGTTTTATCAGTTATAACGTACAAAATAATCACAATGAAAGACAACTCATTGTGTATATCTGTTTAATTTAGCCGATCCAGCGTACGCATTAAACTTCAAAGGAAACAATATTGTTGATTACGTCATAAGCCAAGGTGCACCAGCAATGACCGAAATATCAGTTTGTCTATGGACCAAAACAAAGCAACAGTCATTAGGTCATTTGGTATCTTATGCAGTGGCGGGCATAAGTAATAATTTTATAATAAGAATTCAACAATATCTTGACATCATAGTGATGTGGGAAGATACATTTGGATCTGGGCAATATCTACCATTAATCTCCAGGTGAGAAAAAATTAAAATAGAAGTATACCATCCTCTTCCACTGCAAACACCACAATACTATTTCAATACAAAGTAACGCTACAACATTTATACTTTAACACAAACAGCAAAATATTTGCTCTTTAAATACTAATAGTAGAAAATATTTTCGATACAAAAAAGACAATACGCTTACAATACAACTACAATACAATTACAACTGCAACTACAACCGCAACCGCAACCGCAACCGCAACCGCAACCGCAACCGCAACCACAACCACAACCACAACCACAACCACAACCACAACCACAACCACAACCACAACCACAACCACAACCACAACCACAACCACAACTACAACTACACTACACTACACTACACTACACTACACTACACTACACTACACTACACTACGACCACACTACGACCACAACCACAACCACAACCACCATACCATGCCATGCCATGCCATACCATATCATACCATACCATACCATACCATACCATACCATACCATACCATACCATACAACTGCAACTGCAACTGCAACTGCAACTGCAACTGCAACTGCAACTGCAACTGCAACTGCAACTGCAACTACACTACGACCACGACCACGACCACAACCACAACCACCATACCATACCATACCATACCATTCCATACCACACCATACCATACCATACCATACCATACCATACCATACCATACCATGCCATACAACTACAACTGCAACTGCAACTGCAACTACAACTACAACTACAACTACAACTACAACTACTCATTAATAATTCATGACGAAAACACAAAAGAAATCAATACCGTAGCAGTGGTTGTAAATCGGATACAACATCGTCCTGATTTACATAAACTCTAGCTTCGATTTCCTCGGCTAAAACAGACCGTATCCCCAAAATAGTTGTTGAACTTGATTACTTAGATGCATTTGTATTTTAATGCGTTTTAAAATAGACCAGGTTATGTTGAAATTTTGTTTCTTTTAAATCCCAGACGTGTTTCGAAAGTTCGGTTTCGTTTGAATATTTTTTGTTTTGAAAAGATTTAGTGTGATTTCTGTATCGCTCTTTGAAATTGTTTGCTGTCATGCCAATGTAGTGTTTGGTGTTATTTATGTCGCTTGTGGGAACAGTTGCTTGTTGTTTTGTCTAACAGTTGCTATTTGTCATGCACTGTCCATGAAGTGGGCACTTGCTTTTATCCCTGCAATTGCAACTGACTGTGTTTTCATTTTGTACCCGATTTTTTTTAAGTATGTGTGCGTTGTGCTTCATGATGGTGGACTTGGCGTTGTTCATGCAACTGTAACTGACTTTTACTGTATTTCTGTTGAAAATTTCATGGAGTTTGTTTTCTGCTGGGAAATGTTTGTCGATTAGGTTAAGAAAGCTGCGTCCTATGTTTGATCTTACGTTTTTATTGTATGGCGGATTGAACCAAATGAGATTGCGATGTCGGTTTTTGCGTGGTTGTTGTGGGTTTTGCTTTTGTTTCAATTCCTGATTGAAATTACAGTCTTAATGCATTTTGGTAAATTGGTGCGGATTCCTTAAATGTTGTGTTGTCCGATGAGGGAAAGGAAATGCGTTTGCCGATTGATGTTGATAGCTGTTTTAAAATGCTAGGTGCGTGGTTTGATTGCTTGTTTACATACAATGGATCGTCAATGGGCTTTCTATAGAAGGCTTGTGTTTTCCGTTGTGGATGTCGAAAGTAACATCTAAAAAGTTTACCACATGTAAATTTATCTGGGCTGTTATTTTGAGGCCGAGCTGTTCGAAAGTTTTGTGTAGATCTTTTCTTGTTTTGTCTGCCAATCTCGCGGTTTTGTTCTTTAAAATGGTCAATCCGTCATCTCTATATAGGCCGACATTTACTTTGCCAAACTTTTTTCCAAGGCTGTTTAAAATAAAAAGGCCAACCAGTTCGCAAATTTCGGCGCCGTCATAGCTACCCATGGTGACGTCAAATAA
This sequence comes from Corallium rubrum, assembly GCA_964035015.1. Taxonomy (NCBI): domain Eukaryota; kingdom Metazoa; phylum Cnidaria; class Anthozoa; order Scleralcyonacea; family Coralliidae; genus Corallium; species Corallium rubrum. The sequence continues at coordinate 719,383 of OZ036011.1, forward strand.
ATCTTGGCTGTCTTTTTTAATCCATGGTTTTTCTTTGTTGAAAAGGAGTGATTTTCTCGCATGTTTAATAACTAAATAGAAAAGTTGAGGGAATCATTCCAAATGTGTTGTTTTGCTAGTTTCTAGTCAGAAACATCATTTTTACCGATAATTTGGCATTTGGGGCTTATTTGAGAAAAAAGGTTTTCTCAGAAAAGAAAAGAAAAGAAACAAAATTTCCCACTTATACTTATATATATATATATATATATATATATATATATATATATATATATATATATATATATATATATATATATATATATATATATATATATATATATATATATATTTATAATATAGCTACTAATGGGATATGAGCTATCTTGCAATCTGATTTGAAAACATAAACTACAATACGCATGACGGAAGCTCATATATTATATATGCATAAAAAAAATAATAATAAAATAGAATAAAGAGATAAATCTTTTATGTTGGTGTATTTTTTTATAGTTCTCATAACATTGCAATCAGCGATGGCATTTGGCATCACGTTTGTGCTACATGGCAATCTCAAGGTGGAAAATATTCCATTTACAAAGATGGAAAACTTGGTGGGCAAGGAACTTTGGTCCCCACTTCTGGTAAAACTCTTCAGGGTGGGGGAACCTGGGTTCTAGGACAAGACCAGGATAGTGTTGGAGGAAATTTTGATGCTTCTCAATCATTTCAGGGAGAATTGGCTGAGGTGAACATCTGGAGAGAAGTTCTTTCGCGAGCAGAGATTATCAAGATGTCAAAAACGTGCCGACCAACTCGCCAAGGAAACGTGAAATCCTGGAGTGATTTCAGATCCGGAATAAAGGGTGGTGTTAAAATTTCAACGCCAACCTGCTGGCTATAATTCTCATGATGATTGATTCATACCGTTACTTTTATTGCTGTTAATGCTTGTTGTAAAAACTTTAATGTCTTTTTCCCGAACTCCGTAATTCTGTCGACATGGGATGTTTGTTGTAGAAACTAAGACCGTCATTATCGTGATTGTACTGTATTAGTACTGCTTTGATTGATTGTACTGTATTAATGCTGCATTGAATGATTGTACTGTATTATTAAGCGGATTGTACTGTATTAACGAATTGTATTCAGCGAAACTTCATATATATGTTTATCTCATAGTTTGTAAACCAGTTCCAGCAAAAAATAGTTCGCGTTAGATCCATTCTTTACTCCAGAGCCTCTCCCAGCTATCCAGCCTCAGAGCTTGGCCATTATTTTAACGACGTCGCGTCAGAATTTCTTAGCATTAAAAACCTCTTTTCTAATAAAGGTAGTTTTCTTTAATTTTTTTCTCCCCGTTCGTTTATATATTTGACTTGCATTCAAGAACATTTTAATGGACCTCAAACGGCTGCAGTGTGCGGTCTATCTTTATCTATCTCATCGGATTTAAAATGTCGTCGTCATATGTCTCTGATTTTATTATAAAAGTGTAACAGGTTGATTCATTAAAGACACGTCGAATTACATTGTTGCTTAGAAATATGATTATTTATTATAATAGTTTTATTATTATAGTTTTGAATTGTTGTGAGTTTTGTGTTACGGGTGTGGTGTCGGCTGTTAGCGCACTGCCTCTTATTGCTACAGTTGAAATTTAAGCTCGTTTGGACAGGGTTAAGTATTTGGATGAGTGACCACCTGGAAATAACCCAGTTGTCGAGCTTGGAACTCATGTGAGTAGAGTTGTAGTGGATTTATCCTGTGCTTCGAGAGAGTTTTTGCCGGGTTCCCCAGTTTTCCTCCCTCCGTAAAATCAACACCTGGTCAGACATGTGTCGTACGGCGGCCGTCTCGAGCGCCTTTGATATGCCTCGACACGGCCACGTTGATCTACGTCCTTCGCAAATCATATATATACATATATTCACACGTAACAATAATAGCAATACACCTACAAAAACTCTATCTAGCAACTGGTTCATTAAATCTAAAATTCCAAATTAGTTTATTGCTTACCTTGTCTTCTTGAAATATTCTTAGAATTCTATAATTCCTAAATGGTTTTTCAAGTTTTTCTGTTAGATTTGATCAATGTAGAAGTATCTTCCCAAAAACTGGCAGTTACAGAGAGAAAAAATTAGTTTAGTTTAGTTTAGTTTAATTAAGTTTAGTTTAGTTTAGTTTAGTTTAGTTTAGTTTAGTTTAGTTTAGTTTAGTTTAGTTTAGTTTAGTTTAGTTTACTTTGGTTTGGCTAAGTTCAGTCCAGTTCAGTTCAAGTTAGTTTCGCTTAATTTTATAGTTGAGTTGAGTTGAATTGAGTTGAGTTGAGTTGAGTTGAGTTGAGTTGAGTTGAGTTGAGTTGAGTTGAGTTGAGTTGAGTTGAGTTGAGTTGTATGCAAATCTAATGAAAATTCTATTGCAAATGAATTGCAAGTAAAATGCAAATGTATGCAAATTCTATTGCAAATGTATTGTAGATCTGCAAATGTGTTGCAAATATATTACAGATCTATGGCAAATGTATAACAGTGTTCACACCCTTTTTAGCAATAATCATCGGGGGAGAAAATTGGCACACTATGAGGGACAATTTCTCATTAATAGTAATGAGGGACGTTTAGTCTTAAGGGCTGTTTACAAGGCCAAAATTTAAGCACGCTTAAGTTAAGCGTGCTTAAAATGCGCCACCTTGGTGCGTTACACGGTCATTAAGCTAACAGAATAATCCATTACTAAAACACGTATACACCATTATTCAACACTGTAGACGAGCTATAGTTTTGGTTTTGGAAGCTTCGTGTTGGTAATGTGCGTCAAAGAACAACGGAACGGAACAACGGAAGACGTCGGTACACGAGAAAGAGTAATAGGAAAAGAAGCAAAGAAACAAAGGAAACAAAGAATAGCGAGATGGAAGCTTCTACAGCAGGGCAAAAAAGTGCATTTTATTGTATTAATAACACCGTATTAATAGCAAGCGTTTTTCAATCCCGTTGCGTTTACACGATCAAGTTAAGCGCGATTAACTGATCGTGCTCAGTTTAATCCACATCCTTGAGGTGGTGCAAACTAATCACGATTAATGAACACGGTCGTATTTTAATTATACAAACTGAGACAGAGGCATTGATTGTAATGAATTGTGGCAAAAGGAGATAGCGAGGAAGTAACTGAACCGGGAGAAGGGTGTCCTGTCCGCCGGTCTAAAATGGGGAACGCCCATTTTAGAGACACTGACGAAGTCTGAGGGGTGCTCAGCACTTGTAGGTCAGAAAATTCCTTACCGCATCCAAATCCTTCACGTGGGTGAAGTGTGTGAGGTACAGCACTTCTGTGAAGTGATAAGGATGACAGCAAATCCTGCCACTCATTTATTAGATAATTAAATTATTACATATTTTTTTTTACTATTATAATTTCTATAAATATAGAGTAGACTATTTCTATGTTGTTACAAAAAGGGTTGTGGTGGGTGGGATAAAAATCCCCGAAAAACTTAAACTGCTATTTTACAGAACGATCTGAGTGAGTTCTCTGACTGTGAGTCTGTGATAGAATGACCACCGTCACCCTTGCCGCATTCATTTATATCATTGCCTTAAGGAGGAATTTTGTTTTGATAAGGGGGAATCTTTAGATAAAGGTTTGGGTTCGGCTTTATCCTTTTCGGCACATGTTTTTATGCACTTTATTTATCTGGCTTTTGCATCTGACCTTGTTCACCTGTCACAGGAACTACACTTACTGATCGCTTTGAGGCAGGAGATACATTATCTCTTACTCCCTCACATTAACCTAAATTTATTAATATTAAATTTCTAAATTAATGAACACGGTCGTATTTTAATTATACAAACTGAGACAGAGGCATTGATTGTAGTGAATTGTGGCAAAAGGAGATAGCGAGGAAGTAACTGAACCGGGAGGAGGGTGTCCTGTCCGGCTGCCTAAAATGGGGATTGCCCATTTTAGAGACATTGACGAAGTCTGAGGGGTGCTCAGCAATTGTAGGTCAGAAAATGCCTTAGCACATCCAAATCCTTCACGTGGGTGAAGTGTGTGAGGCACAGCACTTCTGTGAAGTGATAAGGATGACAGCATTTCCTGCCACGAATTGAACGCAGTGATAATTCCCCCGCTGAAGGTTTTGGATTTGTATAGTAGTAAAAGTATATTATTTTAATGTAGTAATAATTAGAAAGTAGAAATATTTATGAATAATGGATTTAATGACCGCAGTTGACGCTATAGTTGTACTACTCATGTGTGAGACGAGGCTTTGGAAAACGGACGCTGTTAGGCAAATACCGACACCCAAAGTTTACATGCTGGAATGTCAGGGAGGCCAGAGAAAACCTGACGCTGGTAAAAACCCAGTGGGAAAGGCCAATGACAGGAAAAAGTTGGGTGGAGCCAAGACGAAACCAGCAGCTTCTACACAAAGCAATTACGTTACAAATTTTGTGCCGAGTGTCAATGTCTTGCGAAACAACGCCAAGCTATAGTTAGTATGCATCACGTAGGAAATTGGTTCTTGATTATTATTGGATTTGCAATTTTTACACATGGTTTGTTGAGTACTGTCTAGGGGTGACGATCGATCAACGATGTTGGATAAAATAGAATAAGCTATTGCGGAACTGAACATAAATAACGCCGTGCGTTTTGCGTCAATTGCGGTTATGTTCTGAACTTGCGTGAGTGTCTGAGGAGAGTCTTTGCTTTAATCTCTGTGTATCGCCGTGGCAACGGGCCTTCGGTCTTGGCTTTTAATATTAACTGTCATCTAATATTGGTATAAACAAGAAAAAAGGGGACAAAGCAAAGCAGAGCAAAACACAGGAAAAACACGCAAAAAAACAACAAAGGGAAGGGTTGTGCAATAACAGATCGTAAGAGGGTGAAACAGAAAGAAACTAATGGGCTGGGACTCTGCAATGACTATAGGCTAAACTATTAATTTGGAAGAAAACAGGTTTTCATAACAGGCCACAATATACCAACACTAGAACCGTGCCTGCAGTGCCTGGGCCATGTCTGTTATTGTTAGCATAGTGCGCTCTCAGTGGTCAAATAGGGACAGCCATACGAAAATGCTCCATAGAACCCTACAGAATACCCCACCGGAATTTGGGATACCATGGAACATTCCATTGGATTTCTAGATCCAACAGAATATTCCACAGAATATTCTACGGCATTTCTAAAATTCCATAGAATCCAACAGAACACTCCATAGAATCTGTCCCAACCTCCCATTGAATATTCCACAGAATATTCTATAGCACATTTTCGCATGGGCACCAACATGCGTTGGGCCGAAAGTCAAACAGATTATAAATAATCTCTTCAGAAAGGTATGCTGTCGCCGATTGCCAAAGGTATAAATATTATCAAGGCGCGCGCAGGGAAATTTCTTTAAAATTGTGAAGCGGCACTGTCACTGTGCCGTTCCGTATCATATCTTGAATTATGTCAAACAACAGACGTGCTTTTCGATAATTTCCATTAGAAGGACTTTCGACCGTCCCAGTGATATTCCTTCGTCGGTCACGGTAGCCGCCGCATAACAAGTTAAAGTTGGGTTTGAACTGCTGGATATTTTGAGAAACAGATTATGTTTGGTTTGTTGTATCTGGGCTTGTAGCCGAGGGTAATGAAATGACAATAAGACCTTGAATGGGGCAGTCATCCGTTCATGATCATACGTTGAAGTGTTTAGTGTCAGAAATTAACGCGTTAGTTGAGAACTATTGAAGGATATCGAAGGTTTCGAACAGTTGTGTGAGATTGCCTCATTATTTAAATATATACTATTCTTTTCTTTCTTTTTGTATCCTTATTTTTATCGTCGACTGACCGAAACTGGAGTGGCTGTCGACAAGTATTATTAAGCCGGCCGAGTCATTTGACCGCAATAAGTTATTCTCGAGGTCTAGTATTATAAAGGAAGAAATTTAAGGAAGAAATACCAAACCTCACGCGATGTAAAGACACAAGTATATATGCTAGGGACGTGATAGAATGACCACCGTCACCCTTGCCGCATTAATTTATATCATTGCCTCAAGGAGGAATTTTGTTTTGATAAGGGGGAATCTTTAGATAAAGGTTTGGGTTCGTCTTTATCCTTTTTGGCACATGTTTTTATGCACTTTATTTATCTGGCTTTTGCATCTGACCTTGTTCACCTGTCACAGGAACTACACTTACTGATCGCTTTGAGGCAGGAGATACATTATCTCTTACTCCCTCACACTAACCTAAATTTATTAATATTAAATTTCTAAATTAATTTACGACGATCTGTTTACACGGACATTTTAAGGCCGCTTAAAGTCAGATGTGGCTCAGATCCCACTTAAATTTTGCCTTGTAAACAGGGTTTAATTGTCCCTCACGAATACTGGATGAGACGATAAGAACTAAACCTCTCTCATGCAGTATTGACATTAATCGCCCTCTTGAAACAAAGAATTTTGAGGTGACCATGTAATTATCATGTCAAACAGAGCCAGCTTTGACTTTAGCCTTTAGATGAGCTGAAACAAGGTTAAACTATTTCCCGTGGAGAAAATAGGAAAACAACAAAAACAGAAGTATTCTTAAAAATCATATATTTATATTGCTCATCAAAAAGTATAATAGCCAATCCCATCAGCATACCATTCAGATACACATGCAACAGACGCAGCGCTGAATGGTCCGAAATTGACGATTTTCGCCACATTACAAAGTATGTTCAATATATTTCTTCGTTTAGTCATGTATTTATTAATAGTAATAAATTGCTCATTCTTCAGTTGTTTCACTGCTTTTTTCTTTCTACTCACAAATTTCAATATATATTTTAATATTTCATATATTTTTTGTGTAAGAAGATTCTCGTCAGGTTTGCCATTTGGTTTTCTCGAATGTGCCTTATTATTCTTGTTTTAATTACAGGGTATATGTAGTCGCATTCTTATGTTAAGATGGATAGTTCTTTATTGCTATAAATTGATGAAAGCTAGGCTAAGTCTACGTTTACACTAGAGCAAATGTTTCCGGGTTCACTTCGTACCAAGTATTTGGATTCGTTAGGGGTTTACACGTTCGCATTCGACAGTTTACACTACACTCGGAATTCCTTACGTTTGCCATATTGGTTCCACCGCAAACTCATATGGCTACATGTGGAAAAGTATCCGGAATCATCGGAATAACGGTTTATACTATACGTATTGTTTCCGATTCAAAGTCAGATTCGGATACTAAGACTACGTTTACACTGCAGCAAAAGTTTCCGGATTCGTAAATGTTTCCGGATTCACTTCGTACCGAGTATTCGGATTCGTTAGGCGTTTACACTACAACCGTATTCGCAGATTCGACCATTACACTAAACTCGGAATTCCTTTAATTCAGTTAATATGTTGGCCATGTTGCTTCCACCGCAACCTCACATGACTACGAGCGGAACAGCATCGGAATTCATCGGAATAACCGTTCACACCACGTATTGTCTCAGATTCAAAAGTATTCGGATAAGAAGTTTCAACATTTTTTTTCCGGATTCGAAATATAGATGTATACCGTCTCGGGCAGTAATTAGTAGGACCTTTCATCCTTCAGAAATATATATTTTTTACTTTTAAAAAGTTTTGTCCACATTACACGTATATCAATTATCCTGTAAGGAATCATTCTGAGGGGGAGGGGGGGGGGGACAAATTTCCGAAGAGGGGGTCACATTTCCTAGGAAACATGTCCCCCCAGGGGGACATGTTTCCTAGGAAATGTGTCCCTGGGGGGACATGTTTGGGGGGAGGGGGGACAAATTTATTGGGACACTGGGCTTAACTTCAGCGGTGAGAGGCAGCACGCTGACAACTTGCGCCACCCATGGCTCCCAAAAAACAATAAGTGAATACAACAGGCAGAATGCTTTGCCAGTACCCATCTTTCTATTAGCAACATAATATTGGTAAGGATAAAGTATTCTGGCAGTTTCAGTCACACAACACCATCGAACGTCATTGCATAAATCAGTGACTGAAAGCGTCCAAGTAGCTGGCCTAGTTGATATAACCTAACGTGGAAATCCGAAAGTCCCTTTTGACAACTGCCTACACCCTGCTCCTATTGTTCTGTTGTCCTTATCAAATAGTATCAAAGGTTGACACAGCATGGATTTTTTAAGACTAATTAGCAAGCGTGTTTTGTTCATGTTATTTCACGTTAACCAAACTGCAATCTTAGTTTTAAAATATGAACATGATTGGTTGGTTTGTCAGTTGTGGTTTGTGTGTCAAAAGGAAACAGTACCAAGGACAAAGTAGAAGACGAAACTACTACGAGAACGTTAAACTAAAGTGAACAGTTACCATGGAAGAGAATATTAAAGAGAAGTCAGCCAACAAACAGCAACGATCTTTCTTTTGCAGAAAGATAAAGATCCCAATATTCGGTGTTCTTATCATCCTTGTTTTCATTTCTTTGGTCACTTATGCGCTCATCTCTGTTAACAACAGGCTAAAAACCCTGGAGGGAAGAAAGCCAATAGAAAGTGTCTCTACGACATCAAAATCTCAAGAGATGACAGCTGGGAGAACCAAACGAAGCACTGAGCCAACAAAGATGGAGATAATGACAAAGCTGATCAAGATAGAAGAGAGGTAGGCTAATCAATTGTTGACCGATGCGTATTAGATACCAACTTTCGTTATAATCATTACATTGTGCCTGTGTTTATGTATAGCTTATGATATTGTTTCTAGATTGAACCAATCCTACCGTTCTGTTGGACGTCAGCCAGCGTTCGTCCTTAGAGGTCCGCCAGGAAAGCCAGGAAGAGATGGAAAGTCAGGAAGAGACGGAATACCAGGACGAAATGGGAAGTCAGGACGAGATGGAGCACAAGGCGTACCAGGTCGGTCTATGTGTTAATCCCCGAGCCGGGCGACGGGCCGAAGGCCCGGAGCCCGGTGAAGGTGCTAATCTCGACACGCGTGGAGTCCATTTTACACGCGTGTAGAAAAAGCGAGGGAGACAAAATCTGTGAAATAGCTTATTTGTATATATATATGTTTGGTACGGTGTCACGCGGTAAGAATAGTTGGACACTGGTGACTAGCGACGAAGAAAACTAATAAATCTGTCAGTATTTCGGCTTTATGGAGCCTGTTCTACTTAAATAATAAAAGAGAACGACGAAGAAAAGGATACAAAAAGCCGGTTTAATATATCTTGAAGTGAAACCAGAGAACCTGAAGAAACCAGACGCCGTATGGTAAACAAAACTCTTTCTGAATTGCATTGGTTGTAATTTTGAGCTGTTAACTTTTAATTCTGCCTTTACAAAACATGTATACATAGCCACATAGGGCAGCCATAAGCCATTTAAATGCTTGTTAAAAAAAATAATCCCTTTTGAATCCTCCTATAAAAACAATATATTTTTTACAACCAGATCTAAATTTTGCTTTGATATGTTCAACTTTCATTAAATCAGTTAGTCTATCCATAAATTCTATAATTATCTCGAGGATTATCATTTGCTTTGAAATCTGTTTGTTTTTATATTGGTTGTATATCAGGAGGGCTTATTTTAAATCAGGGTGGGTGGGGGGTGTTTAAAAAAACCATTTAATAAAAGTGGGCGAGGGGTTGTTGCATTCATGTATTTCTAGTAATTATGTAACGTATATAGAATAAAGATAATTCATGCTAAAGTCAATTTGTTGGTCTACATGCAGGTACAGGACGGAAAAAAAAAAGGTCAAAAAAAAGGAAAAAGGTCAGGACGGAAAAGACGGGAGAGATGGAGCAACAGGACCGAAAGGTAAACATCTTTAGTATGACGGTAATAGCAAGAACAGAATGATATAGATCACAGCACTGAATCGATCGAAAGAATATTTCATAACAACATAGCAAAAGTACAAAACCACAACGACTATAGTATACTTGAATGCACACAGCTGTGCCTACGTAATGCGTCTAATTAATTCTGCAATACAATAAAGCTCCATGGATGTAGTCTAGATAAAAGAACCACAAATGTTCCAGATGCACATTTGTTCAATACTTTCCAACCAAAATGTCCATAGTCTTATTTTATTTTCATGCAAGTCAACTAAGAAAATTTCCCGCCAAAACTTGCAGGTCATTAAAAAAGGTGTAATGCCCTCTCATAGTGCCAGGTAGGCATTATCGCATCTTTTCGGACCTCTCAGCAACCAACCAACGTGCACCATTTTGCGTAATGGACTGAAAATAAGTTCAGCCATATAATAGGTTACCAATAATAACTGTTACAAGTATATGCAAGGTAACTGGTAGGGACAAAAGGCCTGAAGTGATGGAATTGATGAGACAAGAGAGTGTGGGAAAGAGCCAATATTTGCATTAATTTGAATGAGGAAATGTGCTGTTACGCGATGCGATTTTTCTTGCAACTTGCAACAAATCACTGAATGTTGTAAAATATTTGTGTGTCTGCACGTCTGTAAAAATCGCACCGTGTGACACCCCGTAGCAACTTGCGATTTTGTCATTTTTGCCGTGTTGCAAGTTGCAAGAAAAGTTGGATGGGTTCTACTTTTTGCTGCAACTTACAACAAAAATCGCAAGTTGCTGAACGTGTAACACCCTTCCTGCAACTTGCGAATTTTTTTTTCCATATGTAAATTTGTTGCAAGTTGCAAGAAAAATCGTATCGTGTAACAGCACCTTAAACTTTACTCAATTAGAAGATCAGATAGCCTAGTAAACACCTCAAGCGAAATTATATGGCCAGTTGTTTTCAATACTGTAAAAGAATACTTGAGAGGAATAGTGCGTTTATTTTACTGATGTCTACGCCATCTGATTGTTACATTTTCCAACAGGTGATCATGGAACTCCTGGTCAACAAGGACTGCAAGGTATTTTGGGACAAAAAGGTAAACAAGGTAACCCAGGAGTGTCTGGAGTAAGTTACATTCGATGGGGGAAAAAGACTTGTCCAAGTACTGGAGCAAAACTGGTCTACGAAGGTAGCAGATTATAGCTGGCTTAATTTTTATCTACTAAGTTACCGTCTCCTTATAACATATTTCTGTACGGTATGCTAACTGAATATTCCTATAGTTTGTATGCCTGTATGTTTGTATGCCTATAAGTTTGTATGCCTGTATATTTGTATGTCTTTATCTGTATGTCTGTGTGTATTTTGGATGTATTTGTCTTTTATGTCGGCTGTGTGTCTGTATATCTTTATATGTGTGTCTGTACGTCTGTATGTATGTATGTATCTACTATATGCATGTATGTCACTATATCTTTATGTCTGCATGTCGTCATGACGGTATGTCAATTGATTTATTTCTCTACTCAAGGTTATGTCGGTGGTTCTCAGCACAACCAAGTCGGGAGCGGTTCAAACTACGTTTGTTTGTCACGCAATCCGACTTATGAGAAATACCAAGATGGAGTTCAAGGAGCTTCTTACATATATGGAGCTGAATATCAAACTTTTTCGACAGGAATCTTCCTAAGCAGTCTTCATGATCACGAGGTTCCTTGCGTCAGGTGTCACGTGAATACCAGAGCCACTCAGATGATGATTCCTGGTCGAAACGTGTGTCCCGCGGGTTGGACACGCGAGTATAAAGGATACCTGATGGCCGAAAGGCATGCTCATCATCGCACCATGTACACTTGTGTGGACGAGAATCCTGAGTACGTACCAGGAACTCATGCTAATCTCGACGGTGCATTGTTTTATTTTGTGGAAGGAATATGTGGTTCACTTCCTTGCAAACCATATGTGAATGGTCGTGAATTGACATGCGCAGTATGTACTCGTTGAGTCATTTTTCGCCATAAACTGTATTCGCAATCATTTATTCAAGTCTTCATGTTTACATCATTGTTAATTAAAGCACATAACTGATGACGAATGTTAATGGTCATAACGAACTTGATATCTAACCAATATAATAACTTAGCCGACACCAAGTTTGTAAGTGCTATTTTTTCTTAAACTTGTTACGTGTTTCTACCTTCATTAAATAAAGTTGTTTGATTTGACTCCCTAGACACAATTTAGGTAGACACCATTTTACTGAAAAGTTTGCATATTGAAAAGCATACCTTACCAAGGGCAATTTAAGTAAAATGTTGTCAAGGGCAAATGTAAAAGTCTAGGCAACGCCTTAGTTTCTATTGGTCAAAACGCACAAGCATTTAAAATTTCCGTGGAAAACATGTTAAATTGCCTAGCGATCAAACTTTTCGATAAACGTTTCTGTCTCTAAGCTCTTGCTTTAGAATGAATCCTATAACGTTGATTCAAATCACTTCTTTCGACTGAGGAATAAATTTCGTTAATGTACGAACTATAGCTACAGGGAGCCCACTCACTAACTTTGGGGCGCGTGAAATCACGTCAAGGACTGGGGCGAGTTAGTCAAACCAGGGGGGAGAGATGACGACGAGCATATAATATAGATAAAGAGAAAGGATGAAACATCCAAAGCTGTGAACCTTTGAATCGTCACAAACAACAGTTACTTAGCCAAGTATTGAAATAATTTAACTCTTACAAGATCCTTAGCATCAAGCTTAACTCACTTAGTCGAAAATCAAAATACGGTTGCTTCGGCGGATGTCTTCCATAAGTACACACGTAAAAACGCACAAGCTGTTACATACCTGCAAGCAAGTTGTTACAAGGCTGTTCAACAGGCTGTCACCGTCATGTGTTCGCACTGGCTGTTCCAGTCTGTCAACATGTCTGTAACAGGTTGTTGACAACTTTTAGGTTGATGACTCCAGCGGACTGATGACAAGTTGTTCCAACAACCTGTTACCGCTCTGCACTTAACAAGTTGTTAACAGGCTGTTGCTAACAAGGTTGTAGCAGCTTCTTGAATGAACAGCATTGTTACAACCTGTTAACAGCCTTGCTACAAGCCTGTTGCGAACACATCCTGTTGACAAGCCGTGAGATTTTTACTTGTGTAGATGGATCCCATTGCATCAGAATACAAGACCGTTGTATGCTCGTTTATTTTTATATTAAGTTCGCTAATTCTTATCAGGTTGGTGTACACCCAACGTTTCTCAATTCTGCTTTCCTTATCTTACGTCATCATATGCCTTATTTGCATATTACAAAAACCTGTTAGCCGGGAAAGCGTTAGTCGGGAAAGCTCGGGCATGCATTTACATAGCATTTTACACATGTTAACTATAGGCAAGCGAGCATAAAGGTAAGAGAGGGAATGTATAGTAATGTGTTTAATTCTATCCTAATTCCTCTTAAGTTATTTTTAGATCTCACGAGATAATCCCAGAGAATGACATTTGATGTTTATTTTACATCATATATACTAACAAGTGTTTTAGAAAAGATAGTACTACAAGAGCAGTCTTAATTGACTGTCTTCAATTTTTTAGTAACAGATTTAACGAACTTCCTTGTAAAAGAAATCTTTAGATCTTCTACAACGTGCACTTCACTCATCTAAGGCTTTTGCCACCATTTTGTTTTCACGAGAGGAATGTGTAGAATTCCAGGCAAAACCCACGATAGAAGTGTTTAAAAATAACTTAAGGTAGCTCCCTAGGCTTTTATCGTGAAATTTTATGACGTCAACACCCGTACAAAGGCCCAAAACTTAAAGCAATTTTTTTGCGTTTTGCTTTTTTCTTTGTAATCTTCTTTTTTTTTTCAAAAAATTCTATGGGGCAAATTTTGCATAATGTTAAAAAGCATTAAATTTGATGATTGACAAAACCTTCAGAACAACCCTACATTCGTTTTGCAGTAAAACGTTTCTCGAAGCAATGCCCATAAGACTGCGAAGTTTGAATAAATTTCCCGAAGAAAACTCGAGAAATGGCAGTAAAAAAGATGAAAAATACGAAAAAATCCTTTATCTTTTGGATTCGTTGTTCCCATGGCGACGATGTTCATAAGGTAACTAACAGCGCAAATGTTACTAATCTTACTGGAGAGTTTCATGAACATAAGTCACAGGAGAGGGGAACTGGGCTTCCATAAGCATTTTAGTCGAACATTGTTATGTCATTACTTATTACTACATATTCCTAATGCTCTCTTGCTATAGGAGGTTTGAGAAGTGCACTTGTGAAATTCATTACTAATTCATGAGTTTTGCAGCCAATCCAATTTCAGAAATTACGTCACATGTATACCCCTGTAAACCCCATACAAACTAAAACCAATGATGCTAATTAGTTACAACCACTAGTGGATGTATACTCTTCTGATACAACCACTAGTGCTTGTAACTAATTAGCATCTCAATATCCCAAAGGGATTTTTACTATTTATTCATTTCACAAATTGTTTACAACACTCGCGTCCTTGTTGTATTGAATATACAATCACTCGCCTTCGGCTCGTGATTGTATATTCAATACAACACGGCCGCCCGTGTTAAACATTACATAAAGTAACCAACGGTAGAGCCGTAGAGATCAGTGGTAAATTAATCGTCTGGAGTTAGCCACAGTAAAATTGTAATACATAACACGTAAAAGTTACTAGGGATAAAAGGTTTAAAAAAAGGAAGTGATGGAATTGGTGAGACAAGGGTGGAAAACAGTCAATATTTGCAATTATTAGAAGTAATACCACCTTAACGTATACAGAACTCGCGATCAAGCTCTTGGCAACGGCCTCCGTGGCTCCGTGGTCAGAGCATTGCACTAGAATAGCAAGGTTGTGGGTTCAATTCCTGCCGGAAGGCCTGTGTAGTTGCATTTTTTGCAACTGGTCCCGGTTTGGTCTTAAAATGTATATATTCTACACTCGCATTTTCCTTCACTAAAAATCCCTAGAACAATATTTGCAATAATTGGCAGTTTAATTAAATATAAGTAAAGTTTCTTTAATTAGAAGATAGGTGTTAGACGATAAAATACTAAAGTCCTCAAGTGCGATTGTACGGCCACTTTAATTCACAATGGTATAAAAGATAATATTTGAGAGAGTAGGATTAGTGCGTTAATTATTCTGATGCACGACGTCATCTGATTGTTACATTTCCCAATAGGTGATCAAGGAACTCCTGGTCAACAAGGACCGCAAGGTATTTCGGGACAAAAAGGTGAACAAGATAACCCAGGAGTGACTGGAGTATAAATTACATTCGATGGGGGGAAAAGACTTGTCCAAGTACTGGAGCAAAACTGGTCTACGAAGGTAAGAAATTATAGATGGCCTAATGTTTATGCTAATATGTCAGTATGTCTGCATGTCTATATATCTGAATGTCGGTATAGTTGTATGTCTGTATATTTGCATGTCTGTATACTGTATGTCTGTATATTTCTATATCTGTATATTTAAATGTCTATATACTGTTATGTCTATATACAGTATATCTGTATACTGTATGTCTGTATACTGTATGTCTGCATATTTGTATGTCTGTATATTTGTATGTCTGTATATATTTGTATGTCTATATGTCTATATATGTCTATATGCCTGTATCTCGCCATAATGATATGTTAAATACATTTATTTCTCTATCCAGGTTATGTCGGTGGTCCTCGCTTTAACCATAAGGAGGGGGGGGGGGGGGTGTGCAAACAACGTTTGTTTGTCACGCAATCCAACTTATCAAAAATACTAGAAATACATGAACGCAACAACCCCTCACCCGCTAGACTTGGATCAAGTCTGTCTCTCGAGGGGACGAGGTTGAGCGCGCGGAAAATGGGGTTTACATGCTTTTTTGAAACACCCCCCACCCACCCCCCGATGAAAATAAGCACTCCTGATTATTCAGCCAATATAAAAACAAACAAATATAAAAATAAATGATATTAAATCCTTGGGATATTAAATTATAGAATTTATGGATAGGTCGATAGGATGACAAAACTGATTTAAATCATTTAATGAAAGTTGAACATATCAAAGCAAAACTTAGATTTCATTATTAAATTCTGGTTGTAAAAAATATATTGTTTTTAGGAGGTTTCAAAAGGGATTATTTCTAGCAAGCCTTTAAATGGCTTCTCTATGCATGTACATTTTGCAAAGGCAGAATTAAAAGTTGACAGCTCAAAAATTACATTTATAATAGAGTCTGAGATAAAAACAATTCAGTAGAATCGGATTCCAGAAAGAAGTATTAAACAGACAACGTTTCAGTCGAAAATTTGGAATCACAGCCAAGAAAACCGACAAAGCCCACGTCCACCACGGTTAATATAAGCGTGATATAAGCCTAAGTGTTTTAAGTTAGCTTTAGTTAAGCTGACTTATGGTTAGTTTGGACGAGCAAAGGGAAAGCACGAAAACGTGAAGCTGTATATTGTTTTAGGACATAAGGACAAAATACAAATCCCCTACCGTTATTAACTTGAAAGATTTTGAGACCACTGAGTGACGACAAACACTGCAATTCAGATCGAGGTTTTGTTTACCATACGGTGTTTGGTTTCTCCTTTCGCTTCAAGATATATTAAACCGGCTGTTTGTATCTTTTTCTTCGTTGTTCTCTTTTAATTTAAGTAGAGCAGGCTCCATTTCGTAATAAACGAAAGCAAAAATAATACTGACAGATTTAGTTTTCTGCATCGCTAGTCACCAGTGTCCAACAATTCTTACCGCGTGACACCGTACCAAACATATATATATATATATATATATATATATATATATATATATATATATATATATATATATATATATAAATAAACTATTTCCAAGATTACGTCTCCCTCGCTTTTTCTTCACGCGTGTAAAATGGACTCCACGCATGTCGAGATTAGCACCCTCACCGGGCTCCGGGCCTTCGGCCCTCCGCCCGGCTCGGGGATCAATACGGAAGTCAGAGCGATCGTGCCTTAATATATGGAGCGGAATACCAAACTTATTCGACAGATCATGTCATAAGTCTTGGTGACATAAAAGCATGAAAACTGATCCCATTCATTTTACGTCTAGAAAGAACTTAACTTGGTTGGTTTTCATTTAATTATTCATCGTTTATAAAAAACTATAAAAAACATGCGGAATCTAGACAAAAGCGTGGGTTGACATGTCGTGGTAATTTAGAAAACCCTTTCGTCAATCGAGTAAGGACATTATCATCAGCAGTTTCACTAGAGTTAAGTTCTTATCTTCAACTGCATTCTGGATTCAAAAGTTCTATGCGGGACATATGAATGATCGAGTTTCAAAAAATAAATATAAAAACGACTTAAAATGACTTCCTTGATTTTATCAGCAGGATGTCTCGGGCTAATTACCCTTTATCTCACCAAAAACAAGGATACATGATGATAAGATCAACCTGCCTAAACACGACAAAGACCCTTTCAAGTTTTTCCAACTTCCTCCAAACATTCCATGCAACATTCACAAGCTAGCTGTAAAAAAAGTAGAGTGCTACGTAGGCAGTGTTTTAGACAGAACAAAGTGAAAAAGGTGGTAAACTGCCGAGAATAGTTTTGATAACGAAATACTGACGTTTCAAGCGGAGCCCAATTCAACAGAGTAAAATGTGGGTTATGATAGTTTTACTAAATATTGTACAACATACGCAATTTTATCAGAAGCGTGGTAAGCAGAGACCAACTAAACTCTACTGACACGACTTCCAATCTCGAGAACGGGGGTTATACCCAGACGGTCACCCATCCAAGTACTAACCCCGTCCAACTGGGCTTAACTTCGGAATGCAGCAGAGAGACGCAGCGCCCTAACAGCACACGCCATCCGCGCGTTCCAATATATAGGGTCTGCTGTATTAGATCTGTATCGTGAGCTACCATTTAAAATGTCATATGTCTTGACATAAAAGCATGAAAACTGATCCCATTCCTTTTACGTCTTGAAAGA
Source organism: Corallium rubrum (assembly GCA_964035015.1). Taxonomy (NCBI): domain Eukaryota; kingdom Metazoa; phylum Cnidaria; class Anthozoa; order Scleralcyonacea; family Coralliidae; genus Corallium; species Corallium rubrum. Next base: position 737,225 of record OZ036011.1, read on the forward strand.
ACTTAACTTGGTTGGTTTTCATTTAATTATTCATTGTTTTTAAAAAAACATGCGGAATCTAGACAAAAGCGTGGGTCGAAGTGTCGTGGCTAATAAGAGAACCCTTTCGTCAATCAAGTAAGAACGTTATCATTTGCAGTTTCACTAAAGTTGAGTTTTTATTTTCAACTGCATCCTGGATTCGAAAGTTCTATGCGGGACATAAGGAATGATCGAGTTACAGAATATAAATATAAAAACAACTTAAAATGACTTCCTTGGTTTTATCAGCACGACGTCTTGGGCTAATTGCCCTTTATCTCGCCAAGATCAATGATATACATGATGATAAGATCAACCTGCCTAAACACGACAATGACCCTTTTAAGATTTCCCAACTTCCTTCTACATTCCAACACTGACAAGCCTGCTGCGTATATAGGCAGAGTTTTAGATAGAGCAAGGTGAAAAGGACAAATGTGGTAAACTGGCAAGAATAATTTTGATAACGAAATACTGACGTTTCAAGCGGAGCTTCTCATCAGAGTAAAATGTGGGCTGTGCTAGTTTAGTAAATATTGTAAAACATGTTGAATTTTAATTTATCAGAAGCGTGAGTGATAAGTTAAATTAGAGCTTTCCTGTAGAGAACAAAGTCCGTAGCCAGCCTTGGCATGCTAACTGAAGCAATAAACTATTCGGTGGGGGGGGGGTGGGGGTGGGGGGGGGGATTTCGCATGCGCGCATTCATAGCAATAAGTATGTGTTCCACTGATCTCTAAAAGAATTGAGTCACTGGATTGAGCAACAATTGTTTGGAAGATGAAGTCAGAATCCGACATTACTAAGGAACCGACTACATGTGTCAAATGTCCCTACGGGTTTTTTTCTCATTTCACCCTCCCTCTTCTTTTCCTTTTTACAACCAAAGACACAGCGTTGTGTTTCAAATATTCCATCTTTGCATTGACCTACAATCATTGACAAAATTATTTGTAACAGCGTCAACAAAACATACAATTTCCCAATATCGTTGTGCCCCCCCCCCCCCCCCCCCCATACACACACACCTCCCCCTAAACAAAGTTGGTTTTCCATAAATGAAATGTTATGAGAAGCCATCGAGAACAAATTTTACTAAAGTTTCGTAGTGGTACAACATTGTCAAGGGGGACGGTGGGTAAACGTATGCTGGCTGAGAGGTCAAAAGATGTTAATGTTGCCTTTGTTTTAACAATTTTGTCAATGATTGTAGCGGCACAATTGCCTAATCAGCGCCATTTTCATTTTCTGATTCTGGATAACAATGCGTTACTCGGTCCAGTCTTCTTTTGGAAATCAGTGGTGTTTTCTTATAGAATACAACTTTTGAGTGAGGGATTCAAATAAATTCTTCCGAGCCCCCTCTCCTTAAAGTGCGTATAAACTCAAATAAGATATTACTGGAATGGATTCTATGTAACGTGAATAGTTGAATGTCAAAATATTTTCTGACTTGAACTTCTTTTTGTTGTTACATTCAGGGTTGTATTTCCAAAATGTTAATGAGGATGACGTCAGTGTAGGCATTTGTGTGGTTTTTTCCCTTTTCTTATGAGAAACCGCTTGAAGATTTTAATGAAAAAAAATGATAAAATATAGAATATACTATTCAAGTAGCCATTAACATGTGAATTGGGTAATATTTCTTGTGTGACGGAACACTGCGTATGCAAATTATACCTAGGCTATACATGGACGTCATCCTCATTACCATTTTGGAAATACAAACCACAATATAATAACAAATAAAAGTTCAGATCAAAAAAATAGTTTGGTATTCATGCAACTATACACAGTAAATAGAATCCACATGCAGTAATATAATATTTATGTTTATAAGCACTTTAATGGTTAAATAGCCCACACCTCCGTTGAGACAACACGTTCCTCTCTGCTGTTCAGAGTTTTACTCTTACCTTCAACAGATTCCTGGGATTAATGGCGCAAAATTGTCCATAACACGCAGGCAAGGAAAAAATCGTAGGGAAGAATTTCTCTATAAATAAGAAAAGAATACTGTAATGTTATTTTTTTGATTGACATACATACATACATACAACATACATACATACATACATACATACATACATACATACATACATACATACATACATACATACATACATACATACATACATACATACATACATACATACATACATACATACATACATACATACATACATACATACATACATACATACATACATACATACATACATACATACATACATACATACATACATACATACATACATACATAGTTCCATACATACATACATACATACATACATACATACATACATACATACATACATACATACATACATACATACATACATACATACATACATACATACATACATACATACACGGTAAGAAAGGCTTGCTTCTTGAAATGCTCTTAAAAGATGATTAATAATTCTTGAGGAAAACACAAAGAAAATCCATGTTTAATGAGTGTGTTTATATGTGATAAAGAATCCCCTTGATTTACATAAACTTTAGCTTTGATTTTCTCGGCTTAGACAACGTTATTTTTCAAAATTACTACGCCAATAAACTTAGCAAATAGGTCGTTTTGGAAGCTATTGAAAACATTCGCCAAAATACAGTACGTGTTTATATCTAAAATACTCGGCTATCGGCTCGTGTTTTAAATCTGGTAAAACGCTACTGTTCATATGTTGTAAATGTAACATAAAAGAACATTCAAATTAGTCTCAACTACAACATAGATCAATTACAGGCATAGAATTTTGTTATTATTTGGGGGAGGGAGGGCGGGGATGTATAAATATTGTTTTAGGTCAGCATTCCTATAGAGCGTTTTCACTCACGTGATCGGTGGCCCATTGGGGTGGTGAAACAATACGAAATATTTGAATAAGCGAATTCCCATACCGTACACCAATATGGCCGCCATTTCATTGTTTTGGTGCACCAATATGGCCGCCGTGACGTAAGATGAAAACGCTCTATAAGCGCCAAGGTCATTGCTACGTTACGTTTACATGTTGTATTTACTGGATTTTCTCAAGGGTTAACCTTTGGCTACCAAGGGTTTTAATACCTTTGGCTAATGAACGTATGATGGTTTTATAACCCTATAACTAGTAAACTATCATTCATGAAGGAGTGAATGATGAGTCAATTACTTCAAAATTCCTGCCCGATTGCATGAGGGATACTGTAAGCCCCTTGTCGACAAACATTTCTCAGTAGCAAAAGCCTCTTCACCCCTTTCTCGTACTGTGAAGTCTACCCCCTTTTTAGACGTTCATTTCCATAACCATGCACGGAACGAGCTTCTCTCCTCCGCAAAGGCTTCATCACAAGAATACCAACATCGCTGGGACATGCGCTAGAAACTAAGATAGTTAGCCCTTTAACAGGGAATCGGACATTTTTGTCCCTATTTATATATTTTACTCTTCCTAACGCCAGACGATTTTGCTTGTCAACTGGATACTTCTTGCTCTTGCAGAAACTTGCCTGTATTCAGCGCCCTATACTCCGCAGCAAATTCATACTTTGTGTTTATCAAATTTGACAAATGTTATGACCGGAGGCATCAAGCGTTTTGTCTTCCTGTTCAAAGCACAGTGTCAGTACGACAGAACCTTGACAAAAAAACTTTCACTTCAAAAAGCACTTCAAAACTTTGACTAAATATTTTGGAAGAAAATGAACAATGACCTACTTCTTTAACATTTTCAGAATATTTTTCGTTTTCGCAGCACATAAATATCATTTTTGTCTCGCGCAAAACTATTAATTAAACGGCAATTTTAAACATGATGCTGCGCCTTTAATATATCAAAGGTAATTAACACAGCATGCATGGCTTTCGGCTAAACGTGTTTGCTTCATGTTATTTCACGTTACGTTACCATAACCTGTAATCTTAGTTTTAAAATATGAACAGGTTTGGTTTGTTTGTCAGTTGTGGTTCATGTGTCAAGAGGAAACAGTACCAAGGCCAAAGTAGAAGACGAAACTAATACGAGAACGTTAAACTAAAGTGAACTGACAGTTAACCATGGAAGAGAATATTAAAGACAAGTCAGCCAACAAACAAACAAACAACAACGATCTTTCTATTGCAAAAAGATACAGATCCCAATATCCGGTGTTCTTATCATCGTTGTTTTCATTTCTTTGCAAACTTATGCTCTTATCTCTGTTAACTCTTTAAACAAAAGGCTAAAAAAACTGGAGGAAAAGAAGCCAATAGAAAGTGCCTCTACAAGATCTCAAGAAATGATGGCCGGGAGAACCAAACGAAGCACGAAGCCAACAAAGATACAGATACTGACAGCAAGAGTGACTAAGATGGAAGAGAGATAATCAATTTTCGACTGACGCGTATTACATAACACCAACTTTCGTTGTAATCATCACTGTGTCTGTGTTGATGTATAGTCGATCTATGATATTGTTTCTAGGTTCAAGCAATCATACCGTTCTGCCGGACGTCAGACAGCGTTGGTCTTCAGAGGTCCACCAGGAAAGCCAGGAAAAGATGGAAAGCCAGGAAGAGATGGAAAGCCAGGAAGAGATGGGAAGTCAGGAAAAGATGGGAAGTCAGGAAAAGATGGGAAGTCAGGAAGAGATGGAATACCAGGAAGAGATGGAGCACAAGGACAAGGACAAGGACAAGGACAAGGACAAGGACAAGGACAAGGACAAGGACAAGGACAAGGACAAGGACAAGGACAAGGACAAGGACAAGGACAAGGACAAGGACAAGGACAAGGACAAGGACAAGGACAAGGACAAGGACAAGGACAAGGAGTACCAGGTCAGTCTATTTTTTAACAATTATGTAACATCTGGAATAAAGATTATTCATGTTAGCTAAAGTTAATTTGTTGGTCCACATTCAGGTAAAAAAGGGCAGGATGGAAAAGACGGGAGGGACGGACCAAAAGGACTGAAAGGTAAACATCTTAATTAATTAAAAGAGTATTTCAGAGCAGCAAAACAAAAGTACGAAACCGCAACGGTATTGACTATAGTATATTTGAATGCACACGGTGCCTACGTAATATGCGTCTAAATTATTCTGCAATATAATAAAGCTTCATCTACACGAATAAACTTTCTGTGAACAAATATTTTGCATAAGTGACCAAATTTTCTTTGAAGAGTTTCATGGGCTATGCGCAGATAATGTATTCCCAAAGCAGAGATACCAATGTGTACGCTGAGATTCTCGTAGCCTGTGTACAACTTGAATATACAAAGAATTCAGTCTGTGAAAACTCGCACAATAGCTTGTCGACCCCCCGCTGAGCTTCTCCGATCTGAGAAGTAGATTCTGAGTGGTTTAATACTCATATGACTTACAATTTCATTGGATTATTTGATCTCACAAGAATTCCTAGAGAACCAATTTGTAAGTGTAATAAGACAGGGATTGTGATTTAGACAATCGAAATCTTTTTCTTAGATCCGGAGAAGCTCAGCGGGGGGTCGACAAGCTATGGTGAGAATTTCCACATACTGAATAACAGGTGTATATTGATATATTGAAGCGGTACACAGGCTTAGCTAATACACGGACAACATTTAAGCACGCTTAAGTTAAGCGTGCTTAAAATGCGCCACCTTGGTGCGTTTACACGGTCATTTAATAATCCCTTACTAAAACACGTACACCATTCAACATGGCCGGCGAGCTATATTTTTGGCTTTGGAAGCTTCGTATGGGTAGCGTGCGTCAAAGAACAACGAAAGACATCTGTACACGAGAAAGAGTAATAGTCTAAATGAAAGAAAGAAAAAAAGGAACAAAGAATAGCGAGATGGAAGCTTCTACAGCAGGGCAAAAAAATGCATTTTATCGTATTAATAACATCGTATTAATAGCAAGCGTTTTTCAATCCCGTTGCATGCGTTTACACGGCCAAGTTAAGCGCGATTAACTGATCGTGCTCAGTTTAATCCACCTCCTTAAGGTGGTGCAAGCTAATCGCGATTAATTTGCGCCGATCTGTTTACACGGACATTTTAAACACAGCTTAAGGCTCTTGTTACACTAAAAAAACGTACCGCAATACATGTAGAATGGCTGCATTCATAGTTCTAGTGTTATACACTCTAGTGTATACTAAGTTGGAACAGCCGAAAGAAAAACCGGAGACGAAGATGGCGGGTTTGCCCACGAGTGATATACGGAAGAAAGAAAACTGAAGAACGAGCAAACAATTTGATGCCCGTAACTGTTGCGTAAGTTTAGTTTGTCTGATGTAGCATCTGTTGTGATCCATCTATAAAATAAATATCAATGCAAACAAAACGTAGCAAAGCGATAAGTTTAAATATAATTTAATATAATTTAACGCTTCGTTGCTTCTTGTTACATCTTCAGAGAAGGAATGAATGAGTTTGTAAGTGACAAATATATAAATATAGGTTACTATTAATAATAACTGTTACAAGTATGTGCAAGGTAAGTGGTAGGGACACATAGTGAAAAAAAGGAGGCGACAGAATTGGTGAGACAAGAGAGAGTGGGTAAGAGGCAATATTTGCATTAAATGATTGGTTTAATCTTCTGAATAAGCAAACTTTCTCTAATTAGAAGGTCAGTGCCAGAGGACAAAAAAATGAAAGTCCTCAAGTGCGATTGTATGGCTATTTTAATTCACAATGGTGTAAAGATAATATTTCAGAGAGTAGGATTAGTACGTTAATTATCCTGATGCATGACGTCATCTGATCAACAGGTGATCAAGGAACTCCTGGTCAACAAGGACCACAAGGCATCTCTGGACAAAAAGGAGAACAAGGAAACCCAGGAGTGTCTGGAGTAAGTTACATTCGATGGGGGAAAAAGACTTGTCCAACTACTGGAGCAAAACTGGTCTACGAAGGTAGCAGATTATAGATGGCCTAATGTTTATGCTAATATGGCAGTATGTCTGCATGTCTATATATCTCTGTATATTTGTATGTCTGTATATTTGTAAGTCTGTATATTTGTATGTCTGTATATTAGTATGTCTGTATATTTGTATGTCTGTATATTTGTATGTCTGTATATCTGTATGTCTATATATTTGTAAGTCTGTATATTTGTAAGTCTGTATATTTGTATATTTGTATATTTGTAAGTCTGTATCTCTATATGCCTGTATGTCGCCATAATGGTATGTCAGTAGATTTATTTCTCTATTCCAGGTTATGTCGGTGGTTCTCACTATAGTCATCACTCATCAAGGGGGCGGTTCAAACTACGTTTGTTTGTCACGCAATCCAACTTATCAGAAATATCAACACGGACATCAGGGCGAACGTGCTTTGATATATGGAGCTGAATACGAAACTTCTTCGACAGCAATCTTCCCAAGCAGTCTTCATGACCACGACGTTCCTTGCGTCAGGTGTCACGTGGATACCAGAGCCACTCAGATGATGATCCCTGGTCGAAACGTGTGTCCCGCGGGTTGGACACGCGAGTATAAAGGATACCTGATGGCTGAAAGGTATAATCATCCTCGCACCATGTTCACTTGTGTAGACGAGAACCCTGACGTCGGAGGATCTCGCGGTAATAGTGACGGTGTATTGTTTTATTTTGCGGAAGGAAGGTGTGGTTCACTTCCTTGCAAACCTTACGTGGACGGTCGTGAACTGACATGCGCAGTATGCACTCGTTAAGTATAAAACATCTCTTGTCAGAAACTGTAGTTGTTCATCTGTTAATCCATCAAGTTTATAACAGTATTTTGTTATAGCCTACGTATACATTATAATGACGAGTGTTTCTTTTTTTTATATAAATGTACTACCACTGTAGTTAATGTAGAACTTTCAGCTTGGAGTTAATAAAGTTTCCTAAGTTCTTGTACAAGCTGGCGTAAGTTGTTACTGTAATACTCAGAAAAACTCTGAGCTTTACACGGAACTCAAACTCGCAACGTTGCGGGTTTCACCTTCATTTTACTATCCACTGTTTTACTCCACAGTGCGACGGCCGCAAGTTTCTCACGTCAGCAGCTGATGGCAAAGGCAACCAAATCTCTTGCGCATGCCCATAGCACGTGACGAATCTCGTAGTTGCACTCTGCGATTTATCGTGCCGACAATGAATTATGTCCCGCGTAGTACTTTTGAACCCGGTAGTACTTTTGAGGCCGGTCGCCCAATTTTTCCCATTGGAATTTTTTGTTTACCAGAAGCCAGATTTGTTAGTTTATCTGAAGTTAGCCTTGGTTCTTAAGTATAAGTTAGTTACCGAACCCGAGGAAACTACGTCAGTTATTTACCGAAGCCCGAAGCACGATCGGAAATGGCGCCTGCCGAGGCTAGCGAAATACGGGCTGACCCGTATTAGCTACGCATGCGTAGAACGAATATCTTGCGTGTAAACGTCATCAATACGCGGCCGACAACCCACTTGAGCCAGCACGCACGTGGACTGCGAACTGCCCCGTGAAAGTGGCCGATTTTCTATGCGATTTCCGATCGTGGGCCGAGGTAGTTCAAGATCACAGAGGTTGCCTAAGAAAACTGAGATACTGAGTTCGTTATCACAGAGGTTGTCTAAAAACACTTCAGTCGCGATGATAAATCCTTTATCACATTCGTGACCATTGATTAACCCTTATTTTCCCAACCACGCATAAATCAAGTTAATTGCCCCAAGCTAATATATATTAGGAAGAGATGTAAGAGAGATTTTTTCTATAAATAAGCAAAAAGAATATTTCAGTATGTTATTTTCTTGATTATATCGAGTGTCATCGTGCTATATTGAGAATTCTTTTAAAAAAATTAAAATGGACCTTTTTCATAAATGGCGAAAGGAACTCATGTCATCGTCCTATTAGACATCAGGAGCATTCAGATTAACGAAAAGCGAAGAGAAGGATTTTACGAATTTAGTAAATATTTCATCTATGAAGTGTAGTCTATGGACGGGACTCTTTTCATTCCAGGACAATTGCGACCGGGACGTTTCACAGTACAGCTAGAAAATTGTAAAAACCGCAGAATAACAGAGACGGCATAAATAGAATTTGACGTATTATAAAGAGCTGCTGTCCTCCTACTAGCCGTTATCACTCATTTGCATCGAATAAACAGCTTAAGGTGACTCCATACAGTTTATAGAAATATGGAAAATACAAGTTTCTAGGGGAACACGGGTGGCGTGTGCTGTTAGGGCACCGCCTCTCACCAATAGTTAAGCCCGGTCGGACGGGATTAGTACTTGGATGGGTGACCGTTTGGGAATAACCCTGTCCTCCGCGAGCTTGGGACTTATGTGAGTAGAGTTTAGTTGGTCTCTCCTGTGATCCGAGGGTTTTTCGCCGGGTTCTCCGGTTTTCCCCCCTCCGTAAAATCAACACCTAGGTCTTAGTTGTCTACACATAGGAGTTTGGTGTGAATTGGGACGAAAGTTCTGTTCCTCTCTCCCGATACACGTTAAGTGGCAAATTTAAATTCAAGTTTGAAAGTCCAAAACACGCGCATAAACAATACGGGAAAAGTATAAAACTAAATCTTATGCATAGTCAAAAATTCTGACAGTCAAAAACTGTTACCAAATAAATAGCAACAGTTGTTGCTGTGGCAAGAATGACGTTTCAAAATGGCTGCCAATTACCCTTCAAACAAATTTAATTCGAAAAAAAACTTTGGTGACCCCAGTTTTTTTTTTCATTTAAACTTTTCTTGAAGTATGAGTAATCAATAGGCCGATTTTAAAAGAATTCTGTAGAATTTTACAGAATTCTCCAGATTTTTTTAAAAATCGGCCTAATGATTACTCATACTTCAAGAAAAGTTTTCATGGAAAAAAAATTGGTGGTCACCAAAGTTTTTTTCGAATTAAATTAGTTTGAAAGGTAATTGGCAGCCATTTCGAAACGTCGTTGTTGCCATAGCAACAACTGTTGCTATTTATTTGGTAACAGTTTTTGATTGTCAAACTGTTTAACTATACATAACATTTAGTTTTATTCTTTTTCCAAATTGTTTATGCACCTGTTTTAGACTCTCAAACTTGTATTTTCCATTTTTCAAGAAACTGTATGGAGCCAACTTAAGAATCAAAATAAATACTCGAACCGGTATCCGTCATATATCGTACTGGCTAGGCGGGAGAGAGCATTTATATGGCGAAAATTGTCCATCTCAAGCCCAGATCCTGCAGGTTAGGCGGGACGGGACAAAAACATTCTTTATACTAGAACTAGAAATACATAAATGCAACAACCCCTCGCCTGCTTTTATATGCTTTTTGAAATACACCCCACCCACCCCACCTTCCAATTAAAATAAGCACTCCTGATATAACTCCTCAGGATAATTACAGAATTTATGATTATGATGACTAAAATGAAAGTTGAACATATCAAAGGAAAACTTACCGATTTCATATTAAACTCTGGTTATAAAAATACATTGTTTTTAGCCATTTAGAAGGTTCCCAAACAATTACTTTTATGTTTTGCAATGGCAGGATTAAAAGTTAACAGCTCAAAAACTACATTTATAATAGAAGATAAAAACAACAGACAACCTACATGTATAAGTTTCAGTCTGTATAATACAGTACAAAAGAAAATGGACAAACAAAGCCTATGAGTATTTATGATAAGTGCTTGCAATTAAGTCATTGAAAAACATCACGTCCACAGTAGCAAAGGGAAAGCACGAAAACGTGAAGCTGAATACTGCTTAATGGGTAAAGCAAAAACTTGAAAACAGCATATTAAAGGACAAGGTATAAAACTTTATAAGATAGTTGCTAGATTATAAAGTTTACAGTAACTTACGAGTGTCTAAAAGGGTTTATATTTAAAACTCTTGCCGTTTACAGAATATATTAATGAATAAATGCTTACAATCAGCAAAATAAATAAAAACAAATGCCCTACCGTCAACTTTAACATTATTTTGAGACCACTGAGTGACCTGTGACCACAAACACTACAATTCAGATCGAGTTTTTGTTTACCATACGTTTGGTTTCTTCAGGTTTTCTGCTTTCTCTTCAAGATATATTAAACCGGCTGTTTGTATCCTTCTTTTATTCGTTGTTCTGCTTCTTTCCGTTTAAAACGAAACCATTTGAAATTATTTTGTTTCGCAAAATATGGAAATAACTATAAGTTTGCCTCAAAGCTAGTCACCAGTGCCCAATTATTCTTACCGCGTGACACCCTACGACGTATATATATAAACCATTTCCAGATTTTGTCTCCCTTGCTTTTTCTACACGCGTGTAAAGTGGACTCCACGCATGTCGAGATTAGCACCCTCACCTGGGCTCCGGGCCTTCGGCCCTACGCCCGGGCTCGGGGAATACATGATCGCAACAACCCCTCGCCCACTTTTAATATATACATTTTTGTAATCCACCGCCACCACCACCACCACACACACAATTTCTGTTAGGTTTTTTTTTTTGTTGTATTTAAGTCTATTATAGTTTTTATATTTTTATATTTAGCCTATTATAAATTTAGAATGTAATAATAAAATTAACAGCCTGAAAAATGTTGAATAAAGAGAGAGAAACAAACCAGCATAACATCAAAGAAAATTCATTGGCAAAGTTCATCTGTAGTCGTGTATTGAGACACCGAAAGAGCATACAAAGTCAATATTAAAAAAGAAACAACGAGATGAGCCAAATAACAAATTTTCATTCAAAATAGTTAATAGTAGCCAAGAAAAGACACAACGCCACGTCCTAGCGTCCAAAGACAACTGTAGACAAGAATATTATTTATATTGCATGATTTTCTTTTTGAAGACTCAGCTAAACTGGTAAATATGAATCTCCTACAGATAAACTTTCTTCTGCTTTTGTCACCACAAACACTGCCAATTCAGTCTATACTCTTTTCAGAACTCAGATTGTTTTTCTCGTTCGGTTTCTTACATTTTCCATGACCAGGCAACATTCAGTTCTCTTCAAGATCTAAAAAGCCGTTTGTTTCAAGCTGATTTCTTCATCGTTCTCCCTCGAGTTAAGTAGAATACAGTTTCATGTTTCGGTCTTCGTCGTAACAGTTACCAGTACCCTGCTATCCGAACTGGGAAAGTTGCGGATTTGTTGACACATATATATATATATATATATATATATATATATTTGTGAAATTCATTACTAATTCATGATTTTGCAGCCAATCCAATTTCAGAAATACGTCACATGTATACCACTGTAAACCCCATACAAACTAAAACCAATGATGCTAATTAGTTACAACCACTGGTGGATGTATACTCTTCTGTACAACCACTAGTGCTTGTAACTAATTAGCATCTCAATATCCCAAAGGGATTTTTACCATTTATTCATTTCACAAGTTGTTTACAACACGGCCGCTCGTGTTGTAAACATTACATATATATATGTATATACTGTATATATATATATATATATATATATATATATATATATATATATATATATATATATATATATATATATATATATATATATATATATATATATATATATATATATATATATATATATATATATATATATATATATGTATATATATTTGTGAAATTCATTACTAATTCATGACTTTTGCAGCCAATCCAATTTCAGAAATACGTCACATGTATACCCCTGTAAACCCCATACAAACTAAAACCAATGATGCTAATTAGTTACAACCACTAGTGGATGTATACTCTTCTGTACAACCACTAGTGCTTGTAACTAATTAGCATCTCATATCCCAAAGGGATTTTTACCATTTATTCATTTCACAAGTTGTTTACAACACGGCCGCTCGTGTTGTAAACATTACATATATATATATATATATATATATATATATATATATATATATATATATATGTATATATATATATATATATATATATATATATATATATATATATATATATATATATATATATATATATATATAAGATGAAAAACACGCAAGTTACTTCATAAAGAACTTTATTTCACTACAAATTTGTTTCGTATGGCAAGCGTAGTGCTTGCCACACTCGTCAGGTGAAAGTGTTAGTCCACAGTTGGTGTGAATGTATATATGAGGAGCGTGTGTGGTGCGTGACGTGTTGTTTGTGTGCAGTCGTCTGTACGTTAGTCGTAGTTCATATTACAATTGATGTGGTTTAGCTATTACATAATAAAAATTTCTTACGGTGTCTACATGTTGAAATCAGTTCATTTCTCTTGTTAAGAGAACTCAGTTTTGGGTGGTAGATTATTACGAACTTCTCGTGTAAGCACAAATTGCACTTTTTTGTCTTACTGGAATATGGTTGGCACTTCTTGATAATTTTCCATTTGATTGAGTAGCGCGCGTTCGATTCTTTCAGCGACCAAATGTGTTTACTGAGTTCGGTAGCGTTCTTAGTTTTTTCGTTACGGAAATAGCTAGTGTGGTTTAGGTATCTTGTCTTAAGTGTCCCCTCTGTTAATCCAACGTAGGTTTCTTCTGTGTTTTTATCAATGTTCTTTACGGTTGCTTGATAAACGATGCTTTTGGTTAGGCATTTTCCTTGCAGTGGACAGGCACTTTTTTTGGCGACAGTTGCATTCATTATTCTGGTTTTCATTAACTTGAATCTGTTTGTTGAGGACGGCTTTATTATGCGCGGAGATGATGTTTTCTACATTCGGCATGCAGCTGTAACTAAGCTTTAGAGTGTTCCTGTTGAAGATTTTGTTTAGCGGGTGGTGTTTTCGAAAGCAATCGTGCACTGCTTTGAGGAATTTGTGCCCGATGTCGGTGGCGACGTTGGCGCTATACGGCGGGTTATACCAGGTTACATTTCTTGATCTGGTTCGTCTTGCTCGGGTTGGTTGTGGGTCGTAGCGGAGGTTATGATCGTAGCCGCTAAACAAAATCTTCAACAGGAACACTCTAAAGCTTAGTTACAGCTGCATGCCGAATGTAGAAAACATCATCTCCGCGCATAATAAAGCCGTCCTCAACAAACAGATTCAAGTTAATGAAAACCAGAATAATGAATGCAACTGTCGCCAAAAAAAGTGCCTGTCCACTGCAAGGAAAATGCCTAACCAAAAGCATCGTTTATCAAGCAACCGTAAAGAACATTGATAAAAACACAGAAGAAACCTACGTTGGATTAACAGAGGGGACATTTAAGACAAGATACCTAAACCACACTAGCTATTTCCGTAACGAAAAAACTAAGAACGCTACCGAACTCAGTAAACACATTTGGTCGCTGAAAGAATCGAACGCGCGCTACTCAATCAAATGGAAAATTATCAAGAAGTGCCAACCATATTCCAGTAAGACAAAAAAGTGCAATTTGTGCTTACACGAGAAGTTCGTAATAATCTACCACCCAAAACTGAGTTCTCTTAACAAGAGAAATGAACTGATTTCAACATGTAGACACCGTAAGAAATTTTTATTATGTAATAGCTAAACCACATCAATTGTAATATGAACTACGACTAACGTACAGACGACTGCACACAAACAACACGTCACGCACCACACACGCTCCTCATATATACATTCACACCAACTGTGGACTAACACTTTCACCTGACGAGTGTGGCAAGCACTACGCTTGCCATACGAAACAAATTTGTAGTGAAATAAAGTTCTTTATGAAGTAACTTGTGTGTTTTTCATCTTATGTTATGCTCTGCTTACGCATTGAGCACTCTATCCGTACGATTTTATACTCGATATTTTTTATCGCAACACTTTGATTTTGTTATATTATATATATATATATATATATATATATATATATATATATATATATATATATATATATATATATATATATATATATATATATATATATATATATATATATATATATATATATATGTATATATGTACATAATTTACATATATACATATATATTTAAACATTATATATACATATATAAACTGATTTACATAAAATTTAGCTTTCATTTTCTCGGCATAGACAAGGTTATTTTTCAAACTAACTCCGCCAATCAACTTACAAAGTGGTTCGCTTTTGAAGCCGTATAATAAACTCGCAGTTCGTGTTTTATCAGATATAAAAATATCTGATAAAACACTCCTACTCGTTTATTATACAGTACATAAACATCTAGCAGAATTTCTTTCCCACTCGCGTGTAATTTCGCGTGTAAGTGAAATCCACGCGTGTCGAGATTAGCACCCTTAAACGGCTCCGGGACTTCGGCCCTACGCCCGGGCTCGGGGATAAACGAAATGAGATAAATAAAATTAAAGTGAAAATATAGTAGCGATGCGATCCCACTTAACGTCCCGTCCAGGCAAACGTCGAGTCATCACCTACCTATACTAAGGAGGCTTCTGATTGGTTTAGATGACCTAACCCAACACCTTCCCCTAATCAGTAAGGAGCATGGGAACGAATTGATAATCGACAATATGATTGGTTACTTATATCCAATCAGAAAACTCTCGTCCATATTAGGTAGGTCTTTGCTGCAAACGTGCCCTCCCGCCTTCCATGTAAACAGCCCCTGAGAGTCCACGTCTCCATATAGAAGTACAATCCAAATCAATTATAAATTTTCAGTAGAGTAGAATACCCCCCGTTGAGAAACGGTAATGTATCCCGACGTTGAACTTAAGGATATTTCTGACGGTTCTAGTCGTGAGTCCCAAATGGCTCAGTGGTTATCCGCTCGCCTCCAGCTCTCATCGTCACCCTCCCCCAGCTTCTAGTACAGTCTATGGTGGTTAAAACTGTTGGGTTTGTTGCCATTCCCGGCAACTATAGTTCACTTGTTATATATACGCAGTATATAATCGATCACATTGCAGACATGAAGACGAGATATCAAGTAAGTATATTATAGAGAACAACACCTATTTACATGAAATACGTCGAATTATGATTGGTCAGAATTACAAAGAAATATTACTAAATAAGGTAATCATGATGGTCACTATTACATAAGTGTTATATATTATATTACATTAAGATATGATGGTAACATAAGAGCATAATCTAACACCCCCACTTGCTCGCATGTTTTATTTATGCGGCTGACCTTCATTAATATCTAATTACAAATAAAATGTCTAAATTTATTTAGTTTAACTTTACTTACAGTTTTTGTAAATATATCTGCTAAGTTATCCTCACTCGCAACATACTCTACACTTATTGTACCTAGTTCAAGTTCCCTTCTAATAAAGTGATACTTTATGTCAATATGTTTGGACCTCTTATGAAACATAGGATTTTTCGCTAACTTAATTGCGCCTTGATTGTCCGCATTTACTAATACACTATCGCTTGCATTCAGTATTTTTAAATCAATGCACAATTGCCTTAAGAATTTACCTTCTTGTGTCGCCTCCGCCAGTGCAATGTACTCTGCTTCACATGTAGACAGAGATACAGTTTGCTGTTTTCGGCTCTTCCAAGACACTAATGGCCCACGATCAGACAACTGAAAACCGTAACCAGATATGCTCCTTCTATCACTCACGCTACCTCCCCAGTCAGAATCACTAAAACCAATTAACGTCAGAGGGTTTTCAGACTTTCCGTATTTTAGACTAAATTCTGAAGTTCCCTTCAAATACCTTAGTACGTGTTTGGCTACGTTCAAGTTTGCCACAGTAGGTTTGGACATGTATTGAGACAGTCTTGTCACAATATAACACAGATCTGGTCTGGTACCAGTCATTACGTAAATCAAACTTCCTACTATCTGTCGATATAGGTTAGGGTCTTCCAATTCTGGTGACTCTGCATCAATGTCCTTATCCATTTCAAGGACAGATGGTGTTGCCTTAGGCTTACAGTTTGTCATTCCGAACCTCGCCAATAATTTATCAATATAGCGGGTTTGGTTCATTTCAATCACATCCTTAAAACATTTAAACTCAATACCTAAGAACCAACGCAAGACACCAAGATCTTTCATCTTAAATTCCCCTTTTAAACTATCTTTTGTATTTTGCATCAAGATAGAATTGGAGGCACAAATAATCAAATCATCCACCCAGATGATTACAATGACACACTCAGCTGTATCATCATCGAAACGAACATAAACACATGGATCAGCAGGAGATTGCGCAAACCCTTCTCTCAACAAGTAATTGTGTAACATTGCATTCCAATTCCTCCCACTTTGCCTCAAGCCGTACAAAGACTTATTTAACTTGCAAACAAGCTTTTCACCATCTTTCCCCACCTTTTCATACCCTTTTGGTTGCTCAACAAATATATCGCAGTCTATAGGAGCGTTCAAGTACGCGGTCTTAACGTCCATTTGATGCACAAGCCTATCGTTTTGGACTGCATACTGCATCAATATGCGCACTGAACTCATCCTAGCTGTGGGTGCGAAAGTCTCGTGATAATCTACACCTGGGACTTGCGAATAACCCTTCGCCACATACCTAGCCTTGTAAGTTTCCTCATCATTTAGACCCGTCTTAATTGTGTAGACCCATTTGCCCCCCACTATCTCTCTATTCTGTGGTGGCTGGGTGAGCGTAAAGGTTTCATTATCTAATAATGACTCAACCTCTTCATCCATAGCCTTTTTCCAATTTGCTGCCTCTGGTGAATTTACTGCCTCAGAATAACAGGTTGGAATGTTATTCATCCTGTAACAGTAATCCACCGCGTGATTTACCGAGGTATCAACATGCTCTATATAAGAAGGTTTATTTCTAGTCCTCGTCGGATACCTTCTTACAGTATGTTCCTCGTCTACAGATGGTCCTGTCGCTTCCTCAACCTGACAATTTGTCTCGGTCGTATTCGAGTTCTCCTCTGCATCAGCAGGTAAAACTCTAGGTACAGGAGCGACCTCTTCCTCAATCAAGGAAACCTCGTTTTCTGCATCAAAGAATTTGACACATCTAACCCGTTCAACCCTCCTACTTTCAGGATAGTATATCAAATACGCTGGACTTCTTTTATCGTATCCGACAAACACACCTTCCTTACTTCTGGGTTCTAACTTTTTGGGGTTTTGCACATAAGCAAGACATGTTGTCCCAAACACATGCATTTTACTCAGGTTTGGCTTCAAACCTGTTAAAGCCTCAAAAGGAGTCTTACCTAGCCTGTCATTGAAACATCGGTTTCTTATATATGCGGATGCCATGACGGCATACGTCCACATATTTTTCGGCAGATTTGCCTCCAACAATAAGCACCTTGCCATGTTAAATAGCGTTAGCCAACCCCTTTCCGCAGTCCCATTTTGATGGGGCGAATGCGGAGCGCATGTCTCGTGCTTAATTTTGTTATCACGAAGTAGAGACTCGAGTTCCTTCCCTACAAATTCTCCTCCGTTATCACTCCTAATGCATTTTACATTTCCTACCGGAGCAACATCAGCTAGGAATTGTTTGCTCGCCTCTAGCGTGTCAGACTTCTTCTTAAGAAAATAGACCATCATAACACCAGAGTAATCATCGATAAAGGATAATGCGTAATTAAAGCCGTCCTTAGCAACTGGACTGACAGGTCCGGAAAGATCACAATGCACCATATCCAGTGGCGCCTTAGCCCTTCTATCCGGAGTCCTATTTCTCTGCTGTGTCATCTTACCTTGCGTGCATATTTTGCATTCCGTCACATTATAGTCGGAAATTTTCATTCCTTTCACAACTCCTTCTAACTTTCGGATATCACCAAAATTACAGTGCCCTAAGATTCGGTGCCACTGCGCAAGTGTGCTCGCGCTATTACGCGAAGAGGAAATGCTGTTTAAGTAATATAAACGCCCTACTTATTCTATGTTAAACACTGTGCCGCTTGCGCTCTTAAGTTGCTTCGCGTGTTTATCAAGACTAATGCTTGCGCCTTCCTCGACTGCCGCGTTAACCGAAAAGATATCTTGTTTGTAAGTAGGTACATATAGCGCGTTATTTAGAATGATATCGTGTGCACTACCCTTTACATCGTACAGCTTAACTTTTGCTGCGCCTTTACCCGTAACTACATTTGCTTTACTGCCATCGGCAAGCTCGATCACGTGTGAATTTGGATCGAAATCCTTATCAAAACTTACAAATTTAGATTTATTGTTTATGATATGGCTGGTCGCACCAGTATCCACTAACAGACTGGAACTGCATGCTAAATCTAAATTATTACTCTTACCTAATTGTTCACAAGTTTTATCATTTAGAGTGAATGCGAAAGAGTGTTCAATGTTCTCATCATCTTCTTGGATTTCAGGCTCTTGTTTATGGACTTCAGCTTTCTTGGCATGCTCCTTCTTGTCCACGTTTCTTCGGCAATCTCTTGTGTCATGCGATTTGTTGTTACAATTGACACACCACTTGCTTGTCTTCCCCGACTTCGCCCAGCATTCGGATTTCCTATGTCCCTTCTTGCCGCACTTGAAACAGTTGCCTTCGAACCTGGCTTGGGAACAACTTTGACTTTCGACGTTACTTTTCGCCGCCATAACATTGTCTCCACTGTCGCTTTTGCGACTTTTCTCATTCTCTTCGTAATTTCGCAGCGCGGTCTTGAAATCAGGAAATGTCATTTCTTTCTCTTGTTGGATGACAATCGCGGAGAATGTTTTATAGTCGTTTGGCAATCCCTTGAGCACCATCGCGATTAATAGGGCGTCGCTTATAACTTCTTCGGCGTTTCGTAGCGCTGTAGCTGCTGTCTCAGCCCGTATCACGTAATCCACGGTGCGCTCGCTGTCCGACTTCCTCAGCGTGGTTAGCTCGGTGTACAGTGTAATAATGCGTGGTTTTCCTTTTCCCTGGTATTGTTGCCTCAGCACTTCCAGTGCCCTTTGACCGTCATCTCGTGCTTCCCTTATTACCAGGGACAAACTCCTGTCGTCTAGACATTGCACTAATTCTGCAAATGCATCTGCCTTTTTCGACGCACTCGGTTCCGTGTCTTCTCCGTTGGGGACGAATACATCATACAGCTTATGTAGTCTCATCTGTGCCAGAAACTTTACTTCCCATAACTCGTATTTTGTTTCGTCTCCATTGAATATTGCCCTCCTGGGCCCATAACCTGTTGGGTTTGTTGCCATTCCCGGCAACTATAGTTCACTTGTTATATATACGCAGTATATAATCGATCACATTGCAGACATGAAGACGAGATATCAAGTAAGTATATTATAGAGAACAACACCTATTTACATGAAATACGTTGAATTATGATTGGTCAGAATTACAAAGAAATATTACTAAATAAGGTAATCATGATGGTCACTATTACATAAGTGTTATATATTATATTACATTAAGATATGATGGTAACATAAGAGCATAATCTAACAAAAACTCTGGTACGTTAAGTCAGAGACCTTGGGTTCGATTCCCGATTGGGGCAGTTAGATAACTTTTCACAACAGCACAAATTCGACCTCATTTGAACTTAATCTTCTTCACTCCGAATCAATGTTTTTACCATTCCTGTTTTCAGTTTGTGATTCCTTGCCATGGCAAAAAATTCCTGTTCAGTGACGTAACGGAGCAAGACGGGGCCCTTAGGCATATTTTTCATGATGTCTTACACTGCTAAAGTCAACCGAAAAATTTCGGCTGACTCGAGCGGGATTTGAACTCGCACCTTCGGGATTCCGGTCCGCCGCTCTACCTGTTGAGCTATCGAGCCGCACAGGGATTGGAGGCAAGTTCTATCCAACTTAAGTGCACGAGATATTCTCGCGACGACTTAACGCTTATCCGTGAGGACGTGCAGTGTTTCAATTCTATTACAGAATCATCCTCAGAAACATGAGAAAATTTTTCATGATGTCTTACACTGCTAAAGTCAACCGAAAAATTTCGGCTGACTCGAGCGGGATTTGAACTCGCACCTTCGGGATTCCGGTCCGCCGCTCTACCTGTTGAGCTATCGAGCCGCACAGGGATTGGAGGCAAGTTCTATCCAACTTAAGTGCACGAGATATTCTCGCGACGACTTAACGCTTATCCGTGAGGACGTGCAATGTTTCAATTCTATTACAGAATCATCCTCAGAAACATGAGAAAATTTTTCATGATGTCTTACACTGCTAAAGTCAACCGAAAAATTTCGGCTGACTCGAGCGGGATTTGAACTCGCACCATCGGGATTCCGGTCCGCCGCTCTACCTGTTGAGCTATCGAGCCGCACAGGGATTGGAGGCAAGTTCTATCCAACTTAAGTGCACGAGATATTCTCGCGACGACTTAACGCTTATCCGTGAGGACGTGCAGTGTTTCAATTCTATTACAGAATCATCCTCAGAAACATGAGAAAATTTTTTATGATGTCTTACACTGCTAAAGTCAACCGAAAAATTTCGGCTGACTCGAGCGGGATTTGAACTCGCACCAGCCGAAATTTTTCGGTTGACTTTAGCAGTGTAAGACATCATGAAAAATTTTCTCATGTTTCTGAGGATGATTCTGTAATAGAATTGAAACACTGCACGTCCTCACGGATAAGCGTTAAGTCGTCGCGAGAATATCTCGTGCACTTAAGTTGGATAGAACTTGCCTTCAATCCCTGTGCGGCTCGATAGCTCAACAGGTAGAGCGGCGGACCGGAATCCCGAAGGTGCGAGTTCAAATCCCGCTCGAGTCAGCCGAAATTTTTCGGTTGACTTTAGCAGTGTAAGACATCATGAAAAATTTTCTCATGTTTCTGAGGATGATTCTGTAATAGAATTGAAACACTGCACGTCCTCACGGATAAGCGTTAAGTCGTCGCGAGAATATCTCGTGCACTTAAGTTGGATAGAACTTGCCTCCAATCCCTGTGCGGCTCGATAGCTCAACAGGTAGAGCGGCGGACCGGAATCCCGAAGGTGCGAGTTCAAATCCCGCTCGAGTCAGCCGAAATTTTTCGGTTGACTTTAGCAGTGTAAGACATCATGAAAAATTTTCTCATGTTTCTGAGGATGATTCTGTAATAGAATTGAAACACTGCACGTCCTCACGGATAAGCGTTAAGTCGTCGCGAGAATATCTCGTGCACTTAAGTTGGATAGAACTTGCCTCCAATCCCTGTGCGGCTCGATAGCTCAACAGGTAGAGCGGCGGACCGGAATCCCGAAGGTGCGAGTTCAAATCCCGCTCGAGTCAGCCGAAATTTTTCGGTTGACTTTAGCAGTGTAAGACATCATGAAAAATTTTCTCATGTTTCTGAGGATGATTCTGTAATAGAATTGAAACACTGCACGTCCTCACGGATAAGCGTTAAGTCGTCGCGAGAATATCTCGTGCACTTAAGTTGGATAGAACTTGCCTCCAATCCCTGTGCGGCTCGATAGCTCAACAGGTAGAGCGGCGGACCGGAATCCCGAAGGTGCGAGTTCAAATCCCGCTCGAGTCAGCCGAAATTTTTCGGTTGACTTTAGCAGTGTAAGACATCATGAAAAATTTTCTCATGTTTCTGAGGATGATTCTGTAATAGAATTGAAACACTGCACGTCCTCACGGATAAGCGTTAAGTCGTCGCGAGAATATCTCGTGCACTTAAGTTGGATAGAACTTGCCTCCAATCCCTGTGCGGCTCGATAGCTCAACAGGTAGAGCGGCGGACCGAAATCCCGAAGGTGCGAGTTCAAATCCCGCTCGAGTCAGCCGAAATTTTTCGGTTGACTTTAGCAGTGTAAGACATCATGAAAAATTTTCTCATGTTTCTGAGGATGATTCTGTAATAGAATTGAAACACTGCACGTCCTCACGGATAAGCGTTAAGTCGTCGCGAGAATATCTCGTGCACTTAAGTTGGATAGAACTTGCCTCCAATCCCTGTGCGGCTCGATAGCTCAACAGGTAGAGCGGCGGACCGGAATCCCGAAGGTGCGAGTTCAAATCCCGCTCGAGTCAGCCGAAATTTTTCGGTTGACTTTAGCAGTGTAAGACATCATGAAAAATTTTCTCATGTTTCTGAGGATGATTCTGTAATTAGGCATATTTGGTGTGGAGGTCCTGTTGTCATGATTTGACTGACACGGTTGAAAGCTGTATTACTTGATACATGTGTTTTTAGATGAAGAGAAGATTTATTACTTATATAGTCTTTTTACTTTATATAATATATATATATATATATATCAAGTCATCAATTGAAAGGTAAAGAACCTCATGTAATAAGAAGCCAACAGGCTCGCACCCAGGACGTTTGTTTTTCCATAGATAATGGAAGGGGAACTGGATAGGAAACTTCAAACGAGGTTAAAGAACCGGAAACGTTGTTTGCACAACTTGCTATGGTAATTACACACTTAAAAGCAGCTAATGCACCTATTGCTGAAATTAGACAAAAGTGTAATATCCCTTAAGTTTAGCAGTGTCTGATTTTAGCCATGTGGGACCACCCCTTAGGTGCATTGCCCGCTTATAAGTGTATAATTACCATAGCAAGTTGTGGAAACATCGTTTCCAGTTTCGTAAGTTTCCTATCCAGTTCCCCTTCCATTATCTATGGTTTTTCCTGAGCTAAAGAACTCAGCTACCATCCTCGATGGAGTCATGGAGGCCAAATTTTTAGCTCTCAATAAATTTAATCTTGCTGTTAAATGTTAACCTGTTTTCTACTTTTTCTACCTGTTTAATACCATATTCTAATTTTGGCGGGGGGCAACTGTCGGGGGCCCTTAGTTCTCGCCCTAACCCTACCTAATGAGCGTTACGCTACTGTTCCTGTTGCTTATTAAGGTTACAGGATACCCTAGGAAGCCATTTCAAGAAATTTGTTACCGCTCGCTCAATTTTTTTCCGATTTCTCTCAAATTTGCACCAAATGTAGTTAAGTATGTGACGGACACTATCGTATTATACAGTAAATAAGAAATAAAATATTGTTGCATATATACTCGTCAGTTTAAAATCACAGTATATTATACAGTAAATAAGAAATAAAATATTGTTGCAGATATACTCATCAGTTTAAAATCACAGTACCTTCGCGCCGCGGTTTAAGGCGGTCTTTGGTTTTACCACAAAGCTCTCAATTTATCATATTTGCACTTCTCAATGTTTGTTCTAAAAAAGTGTGTTCGCATTTTTTATTAATGTAGTGGTTTAGCAGTGGATATTTTATTTCTCGACCTATGTTGTGGCACAAGCAATTGACAAATAAAAGCTTGTAACTCAGGTAATTTTTACATAAATAAAACGCGCGAACACACTTTTTTAGAACAAACATTGAGAAGTGTAAATATGATAAATTGAGAGCTTTTTGGTAAAACCAAAGACCGCCTTAAACCGCGGCGCGAAGGTACTGTGATTTTAAACTGATGAGTATATCTGCAACAATATTTTATTTCTTATTTACTGTATAATACGATAGTGTCCGTCACATACTTAACTACATTTGGTGCAAATTTGAGACAAATCGGGGAAAAATTGAGCGAGCGGTAACAAATTTCTTGAAATGGCTTCCTAGGGTATCCTGTAACCTTAAATATGATACATGCAAAATCATTAATGGCGTTTTTCACAGTTTCTATTATTTGTCTTTTAATAATTCCAGAGCTAGGTTATTTCAGGTCCGACCTCAGTTTGCGTTAGTTATTTCTTTCGCCAAAATGTAAACAAATCGAGATTAAAACTTAAAATTCCAATGGAGCCAAGCAACCGTTGGCAAACCGTTTTTGGTTGTTTTGTTTATAAAACACTGTCTCTATATAAACTTAACCGACATTGCAGTATCTTCTGCAATCAAGCATGCAACGAGATATCCAAGACAACTATTGGCTTGCCGTCGACCTTGTGTAATTGTTCGCTGAGCATACTGTCAATCCAACGGCCATAGTTCAAAAAGGTACGTATTAAGCCGGCTAAGCCGTAAAGCAAGCTTCGCTCGCTAGTCAGCAAGAAGCGTATTGGAAAATCTAAATTCGTTAATAATTTAATCCTAAAGCAACAGTTACAAAACTGGTTATATACGTTTCTCGACAAATTTCCAATTTTACATGGTTTTGACATAATGTCTAGAAATTGATATATGCATGTCACTCTTTATGCGTCTTCTTTCAACAGTCTGAAACTTGCCGCTCGCAAACTCACAAGAGGCAAACGGATGTTTAGCTTTAGCAAATTTTAGCGAGTATATCTTATCTTTACAATTATTGTGAATTGCAACAGCTCTGTTGAGAATATAGGTATTTACTGCTTGTTGACCGAGCGTGAGGTCTATATATACTAGTGAAATATCGGACCGACGTTTTTAGTACGGACCGAGCGAGCGCAGCGAAGAGATGTCCGTGCAGAAAACGGAGCTCCGATATTTCACTAGTACAGAACGAACATACAAGTGCTGTAAACGTTCTGTGGAAACTAGACAAAGTGTTATGCTCGTATTCACCACCATCTTTCTTGCTAACTAAACCAAAATGGCATATGTTTTCCCATTTTTAAAGTATACTTCCCGTTTAGCCAGAATCCTGAAGTTCAACTTTCAATACCTCAAATATATAATTATTGACAATCGAAATATAGTAAGGTTAGATATACTGCCGAAACAGAGAACGTAGGAGTCTAACGTTTCGAGTGAAGGCCCTTCGTTTCTCTCTGACGAAGGGCCTTCGCTCGAAACGTTAGACTCCTACGTTCTCTGTTTCGGCAGTATATCTAACCTTACTATATTTCGATTGTTGTTTCAACACTGCCTACGCAGCACGCTACTTTTATTTCACTATTTTAATTATTGACATATCGCTCAAAGTTGTACGTTACGTAATTGAATCAAAAAAACATTTGAAATTCTATAATATGTGTGAGAAGTAAATGTTATATTATTACGAACATTGCTAAAAACATTTTGAACATTTTAAAAAGTTTCACATAACATGGAAACTTAAACTATACATCAAATATGAAAGCTTAACACTATTTCTAACAACATACTTGAACGATATATTTCAACAATGAGTATATAATTCTGAAATTATTATCCTTCTTGTTGCATGTATACTGATATGACTTTCATTTTGTTTAAAAAATTCTCTCAGCGGTCCAGAACGGCAGATTCCGGACCGCTCTTCGCGTTACGGACCGCTCACAAAAAATAGTCATATAATAAACGTGTATTATAAACCAGCTAGAGTCCAGGACTCTTACAAATATTACATTCTGATTGGTTCAAGTTACTCATTGTCTATTGGTGAGAGACCACTAGTAGCAAAAGAACTCATTTTTCAAATACAAAACAATAGCAGAAAACTTGCGTTTTGCCGAAGTTTCAGATTGTTGCCTTAAAATATTTTGTCTGACTAGTTGGTTTATACTAAAAGAATTAGACAACTGTCTATACCACTGTTCTCTATACATTAACTAGATTGCTCATCCTTTATGGTCAGTACTCAGTGGTAAACATTTTGAAGCCACTGGCGGCCATATTTATACTCCAGGTCCAGTGTACCTAATTGCGGGCTTAAGAGTAGTAAGCGTTTAGAGTATGAAAAGTTGTAAAACAATTCTCACATGGCAGTTTACGTTTACTATACCGAAAACAGAAGGGAAATACAAGCAAATACAGTCCGAAATTGTCAACTACATACTTCAAGGCTTTGTAAAGACTTATGCTTTAATACAAAAGGTATATAGAAAGTTTCATGATTAAGTTATTGGCTGATTTCTTTGGTTTTACGAGTTTTCTAATATAGGCAAGTTCACCGATTAACGGGCAGAGTAAAAAACTACGAAATAACGCGTTTTGCTGCTAAATAATACCAACAAATGCAAAGACTAAGCTTCTAAACCTTTTACAGTGTTCTTTGTTTGATATACCAATGGCAGAAATATTTTAATGTGGCTTTTTTCGTCTCTTTTCGTCTCTTTTCTGCTACGAAAATATGCAAAGCTTCCATGGCGGCCATCTTTCGTGGTCGTCATCTCCGCTGGCTTCATTTTTTGGAGCCTGGTGAGCAATCCAGTTGTATAGAGATCAGTGGTCTATGCTATCTGCTTATAGATAAATCGGATCGGACTTGTAGTCGAATTAACAATGTTGCCTAATTGTTAATTGGGCTGTCATATTACTCCACTGATCTCTAAAAGAAGACTGGGGGACGGGGAAGTGATAACTCGGGAGCTAGGGTCAAAGTTGGTCCTGTTTCACATGATAAAACGCAACTACTGAGTTATCACATGGGTTGACCACGTAATTAAGGCGTATCAAGTTCTCCTTACCCCTGAGCGCGCGGGTAACTTTTTTCAATAGCTTTATTTTACCTATTTTTGATTATGGTGATATTATTTGGGGTGAACGTGGGAACGCCACTTTAATATCCGAGCTCCAGGTTCTGCAAAACGAAGCTGCGCGAGTAATGCTTGATTTACCCCCACTTTCATCAATAAGTGATGCATTAGCCAGGCTCCACTGGAAACCTTTGTGTCGAAGAAGAGCAGAACACCGCGCTATTTTTACTTACAAGTCCCTAAATAACTTACTCAACCACACTTTCCAGTATAACTTTAATACAGACTTCCATAGCTATGACACCAGATCCAAAAACAACATTCGCAAATCTCTTGCTAGGAAAAGATGTGGTCATTGGACCACCTTAAACTTTGCTGCGGATATCTGGAACCAACTTGATTTTTCCTTGCGAAAAGCGAAAACCATATAACTTTTTAAGCGCGGTCTTTCTGATGCTCTATTTTAAGCGTCCTTTCACAAGTTATATGCATGCCTAGTTCATAGTTGTTGATCAATATATTGTTCTATTATTTTTGTTTCATTAGTATAACTTTTGTCGTTTAGCTATGCAGTAATTTACCTGATTGTTTGTATTATATTTTTTCCCCCAATATTTTCTTGATTTGTAATTATATATATATATATATATATATATATATATATATATATATATATATATATATATATATATATATATATATATGTATACATTTTTATTTTTATTATTATTATTCCTGGCCCCGAGTTAGCTTCATGTGAATGCTTCACCCCAAGTTATCCCGTGCAACAGAATAATTACGCATGCGTAAATTTTACACACTCATGCGTAATTATACAAAAGTTGACCCTACCCCCCGAGATAACTTAGGTGAAAGCGTTCACATGTATGTAGAGTTAACTCTGGCCCTAGGGTTACCCTATCGTTCAGATTGAGTTATCCCTACCCCCGAGTTATCTCGGTCTCATGTGAAGGGTTTACTTTTTTTAACATGGAAATAAACTGACACTGCATCGGGGGATAGGGGTAACCTTGCCGCCCGAGATAACTCGCCTCTTGTGAACAGGCCCTAGATAACTCGCCTCTTGTGAACAGGCCCTTAGACATCAGTGTATTTCTTCAGTATAGTATCAGACAGTTGCAGTCTAACGCGTTAAATCTCATTTTTAGAACGAGTCGCTCGTGACGTCATAATGCACCTAAGCGATACTCGCGTCATGTCGTTGTCAAGAGAAACCCATGCCCAGACTCCTGCTCGCGTAATGTCGTTGTCAAGAGAAACCCATGCCCAGACTCCAGCTCACGTCACGTCGTTGTCAAGAGAAACCCGTGCCCAGACTCCTGCTCGTGTCAAGTCTTTGTCAAAAGAAAGCCATGCCCTGACTCCCGACAGTGTTGCTACAAAAGATCGTGCCCAGTCCCTGCTGACGCCAGGTCGGCGCCAACGTCGAGTGTCGCACTTAAACAAGCCAAGAATAAGTCAAACGTCTTCTGTAAGAAAACGTCGGGAGTCCAGATATGTGATGACTTCTGCTCCGACTACTCTGACAAGTGAGCAAGTTGTGGCACCCGAAGTGAAAGAACCAAGTAAGACCAATGAAAGTGGAGGATTCTTTGATAAGGTGAACGAAGTTTGGTTGTAGGTTAGTTTTACGTGACGTCACACATTAAATAAATAAATGATGTCATTGGTACCAAGTAAACATAATGGGACAGGGGCATTGAAGGGAAATTCCACGTATGATAATTCTGTTTAAGGTGGCTCCTTGAGTTTTAGTTTTTTCATGGCGTGTTACGTTCAGTCATAGTCTATGGTTATTACTGTCTATCAAATAACTATTACATAATTACTCTCTATACTGAACTGCAGGAGAACCACACTTATGAATTGTTAGTTGAATGGTGCTAATCTCGGCTGTTACCATGATAATAATGGCGTTTAAAATTTGTCAACTTTTCATGGTTTTCGTCTATTTAGACGCATATCTCCAGTTTTCTTCGGTCAAAATTTCTAAAAACTGTCATCTGGTCAGTTTTTTCCACATAGAACACTACAGCAAAGTACTAGGGAAATTTGTCAAGTTTTTTTAAAAACTAAGTATGTTGTTTAAGGTTTTCCTACTTCTTTATGCACAAAATTTTAAAGAATTTTACCTAAGCAAATGTGTGATATTTGAGCACTCGTATCGCTCGAACGGCTGCTGACGTGACAAAATATCAACTCGACATGATTGCTATTTACGCCATACTCGTTACCAATCCCTTCTTAAAATTACCATTGGGAGCCACCTTAAGTTAATATTAGGCTGCGTAATGTGTGAGAATTTTAGCAAAGATCGCAAAACTTTAATATCTCACGACACAACACAACACAACACAACACAACGCAACGCAACGCAACGCAACGCAACGCAACGCAACACAACACAACACAACACAACACAACACAACGCGACGCGACGCGACCCAACGCAACGCAACGCAACAACACGCATCACGCAGCACGCAGCACGCAACACGCAACACGCAGCACGCAACACGCAGCACGCAGCACGCAGCACGCAGCACGCAACACGCAGCACGCAGCACGCAGCACACAGCACGCAGCACGCAGCACGCAGCACGCAGCACGCAGCACGCAGCACGCAGCACGCAGCACGCAGCACGCAGCACGCAGCACGCAGCACGCAGCACGCAGCACGCAGCACAGCACACAGTACAGCACAGCACAGCACACAGCACACAGCACACAGCACACAGCACACAGCACACAGCACACAGCACACAGCACACAGCACACAGCACACAGCACACAGCACACAGCACACAGCACACAGCACACAGCACACAGCACACAGCACACAGCACACAGCACACAGCACACAGCACACAGCACACAGCACACAGCACACAGCACACAGCACACAGCACACAGCACACAGCACACAGCACACAGCACACAGCACACAGCACACAGCACACAGCACACAGCACACAGCACACAGCACACAGCACACAGCACACAGCACACAGCACACAGCACACAGCACACAGCACACAGCACACAGCACACAGCACAGCACAGCACACAACGCAACAACACACAGCCCAGCACAGCACAGCACACCACACCACACCACACCACACCACACCACACCACACCACACCACACCACAGCACAGCACAGCACAGCACAGCACAGCACAGCACAGCACAGCACAGCACAGCACAGCACAGCACAGCACAGCACAGCACAGCACAGCACAGCACAGCACAGCACAGCACAGCACAACACAGCACAACACAACACAACACAACACAACACAACACAACACAACACAACACAACACAACACAACACAACACAGAAACACAGAACAGAGAAAAGATGCTATTTATTCCATTCCGTGCAATGACTGTAATCAGGAGTACATCGGCCGGGCAAAACGTCGGTTTGGCACGCTTTTAAAAGACCACCAAAAGGCGTTTTTCTTTTCAAAAGGAAAATTCTGCTTTATCGGAGCACGCGTGCAAAGCCAACCACGAGATTGCGTGGGATAATTCAAAAATTATCACTACTAGCTAACTAGCCCACGGTACCACCGAAGACGTTGTTTGGAAGCTTGGCATATCAATAGCGCCCACGTTCCATTAAATCGTGGTGACGGCGGTCTATTGCCGGAAGCCTATTTGCATCTTGTTAATAGATAACGTCATCAATGGTTCTATGAGAGTATAGATATGGGACCTGTCTTCACAACGATCACCCCTGATGGAGACACTAGATCGGAGTGCCGAAACGTTTGGTCATGAACAGTAACTAGTACTTTTTAAGCTACGTTCACAAAACTTTTAAGTTAGAGTATCGTTAAACTATGTCTGATCTTTTGATGTTTCTCAAACTCCACATGTACATAAAAAGTTTGTTGACTGCATGAGTTATTGCAACAATGCTAAAATAAATCGATGAATGGCACCCAAAAAGAAAATGTCACAGAGTTGAAAAAAAGCTGCGGGTATGCGGGTATGCGGGTACCACCCGGAGGAAGGTTTACTTTAGTGAGGAAGGTTTAAAGTGAAAACACGTGAAACAACACATTCTGTAATCTGAGAAAGTTACAACTGACCAAGCAAGGTGTCGAGAAGAAAAGCGATTTGCAGCAAAACATTGGCTAACCAACAATTATGCAGCACTGGCAGTGGCAGCAGTTACATGTGTGAGACATATACGCTGGTGTCTGCTGTTATGTCTTTATCTTCGCAGCAGTCGAGGGTAGTTAGTAGGCTGTCAGTCAGCAGCGGTCTGTCAGTTATTAGTAGCTATTGTAGTATGCCAAAGCTTACCTATATAGAAAAACCTAGAAAACCAAGGTACTGTAAAAGTCACGCAGTATTTATGAACGTTGCAAAACACAAAATTCTCGCTATATATTTTGAGGAAGGTTATCTAAACTTAAAAACCCATCCGGAAGAAGGTTGAATACTTTTTCCAACCCTGAAATGTCACTGCATGAACATTACTCAATTTGTATGGACTACTGTCAATATAACGGCTTCAACATTTTTTAGAATACCTAACTTTACTAGAAATATGTTAACACAACAACCCCTCGCCCTCTTTTACACGAATTTTTGTGAATATCCTTTGCATATACCCTCTAATTAGAAAAACACCTTTGCGCTCTTTTTCATTGGGAGCCTGGAAATAGCCGTTGGAACAATTCAAAATACAGTTTTAAACCTTTAATTAAAGTACAATGTTTGAAATAAAAAAAGTTTTTTAACTCTAATTTAAAAAGAAAAAGGTAATAAATAACAAAGAAAATTTTCCAGACAATATTCAGAAAAAAAATTGAGATCAAGAAAATCGCAGGTCGCCACCACGCTTGAGGGACGATATTGTCATTGTCACGAGTGAGCGCAGCGTATGAGGGACAATTACGATATAAGCAAAATATTAGGGTTATATTTTCTTACCATATTTACAAAGAATATTGCTATAGAGTACGTAAAAATATTTGCATTTTTCAAAGGCATTGGACACTGGCATTTCAAACTCATTTATAAAATAGCAAAAACAAGTTTCGTCTCAAAACTGTTAAAAACTGTGTTAAAACTGTTTTCACCTGGAAAAAACTGTTTTCATGCAGGACTTCTTTACATTCAACATCCAGCATTTATATGTTTAACCCTATCCAGACTGGGCTTTTTTTTTACTTCTGGGACTGGGGGGAGGGGGGGCGGAAAGTGCCCGCGGTCAATATCTCCTGAACCATTTGGTGTATTCCGACGAAACTTTTACAGGTGGATGGTATGCCTTGTTCAAGTATGTGTTACACTTATGTTGTCATGGCGACAAATTATACCGTCATTATGACGTCATTAATTGCAAACACCCAGGATTTTTAGAATTTCCAAAAAAAATTTTCTTATTGTTTTGTTAACATAAAAAAGGTAGTATATCAAAAAAATAGTTTCTCTTTATTAAAAAGTGCTTACTTTTATTGTAACTATTATAAGAGCAAGCATAATAAAAATTGTCGGCTGAAATTTAGTCTTGGTAGGTGTTCACGACTCCGCTGTAACTTTTTTTTGGAGTAATATTTTTTCACCAAATTTTCCACATATAAAGCCCATACATATTTAGGAAAAGTCATAAAATTTCAGAACCATACCTGTAATGGTTTAGGAGATATTAACCTTTAAATTCAGCGCGGGCACTTTCCGAGCACAGCCCATTACAGGTTGTAACGATACTCGTCGTAAACAAGAAATGCGTCTCATTTACAAACTTGGTATCATTCACCCTCACGGCCTCAATGAGCGATTCTCTTTCATTTAGCTCACTCCACCACCATATTCCACACCTTTTCCTTAACCTTTTTCTGATGATTTAAATAGTAATTTATAACCTGTTTCTTTGCCTATTTGCAGGTACCTGACCCACAAATTGGGTCAGCACCTGCACACAGGCTAAAATTACATATTAATTAATTTGTTCACTTACATGTGTTCACGTGATTCCCATTGTAGCTCTGCTATAAATACGCGTGACCACATGTGAGTTGTTTACTAATTTCTCCTGACGAAGGGCCTTCGCTCGAAACGTCGAGAAGATTTTTCTCTGTTTTTCAGGCCAACGTGACTTAACCCTGGTAATATTTGGATTTCAACCGTGGCCGACGCTGTCCTAGAAGCTTTTTTATGATATTAAAAGTTTTACCATACTGTAGAATTGGTTTTACCATAAGCTTATATAAGAAAAATATTTAAAAGGAAAAATATAAGACGACAGCCAACAACGGGCAAGCGAAAACATAACGGATACGTTTAAAATACTTTAATAAGGACACACGAAATCGAAAACAAAATTACTGTAACAGTAACAGGATATATTAAAACAGAGAAACTTTAACACCGTATTAAGCTTAACCATTTCGGCCTTTTTCTTCGTTGGGTTTTTCGCTAGTGCTTTTTCCTCCTTTCGAGTTTCGGTTTGACGGGTTTTCTTCTACTAAGGATGTTGTTCTGCTTTATACGTAAACGATGATTTGTTTCTGTCGTATCCAAAAGAGCCTTTTCTGAAGTCTTCTTGTCAAGAACAAAGTGTTTTTTCTCAGATAAATTTTATTGTTCCCAGTGCCAAACAATCCTTACCGCGCAAGTGAACGTACCATGCATAGAAATAAATATTCAGATCACAGAAATCAGATATCACGCTTGTCCACGCGTGTAAAATGACTCCACGCGTGTCGAGATTAGGACCTTCACCGGGCTCCGGGCCTTCGGCCCTACGCCCGGGCTTGGGGATAATTATGATTTTTTTTTATCTTTTAATGTTTCTCATGCAACCCTCAAATGCTCATAATCCAATTCTAGGGTTACGTGAACGCTTTTCACTGAAAATACGCGACATAAAAAAATTCGACGAAGCGCGGCCAGGATTATACATAATGAAAAGACAAACGTTCTCTGACCAAATATTTAGATTTAATTCGAGCTTTCGGCTGCCAGACTGCAGCCTTCAACGGGATAATAAAAATGAAATATAAGAAACCATATATACATACAAATATTATGGAACGCCTAGTAATCTGATACAATATTAATAGCCTAATGAGTTATTTTATTTAGTATAATGCTATACTGTTCGGGTAATGGTTTTGAGTTATTGTCCGATTCAGGAATCAATGCCGTGTGCCAAGACTCTAGGGTTTTCCTTGTCCTGTAGGTTCCCTGCAGAAGGCAAAGCTAGTGAAACCAAGCACGTCATCGAAGCCCTAAAGTCAAATGGCTACCCAACCAAATTTGTCACCGACGTATATAAGAGACTTATGATTAAAGAAGAGATACCAGCACCGGAAGAATTGATCGGAGGGCTTTTGCCTTGGTTGATCCGCCTACATCATCGTACAACTATGCTGTTTTGCCATATGTAAAAGGTTTAACTGAGCCGCTCACTAGAGTTAAGTCTTCAACAAACCAGTTAAAACACTCCAACAAGAATTCCCGTCACCTAAAGACAGACCTGACTCTGAAAAACAAACTAATGTTGTTTACAAAATCGATTGTAAAGAATGTCAATGGAGTTATATTGGCGAAACCGGAAGATGTTTTGATACACGAAAAAAGGAACACATTAGAAACGCTAAACAAAACAAAGCGGGTTCAAACATTGCAAACCATGCGTGGACTAATGACCATAGAATCGACTTCGAAGGTGGCAAAGTCATTGATAAGGGAATCTACAGGACAAGGAAAACCCTAGAGTCTTGGCACACGGCATTGATTCCTGAATCGGACAATAACTCAAAACCATTACCCGAACAGTATAGCATTATACTAAATAAAATAACTCATTAGGCTATTAATATTGTATCAGATTACTAGGCGTTCCATAATATTTGTATGTATATATGGTTTTATATTTCATTTTTATTATCCCGTTGAAGGCTGCAGTCTGGCAGCCGAAAGCTCGAATTAAATCTAAATATTTGGTCAGAGAACGTTTGTCTTTTCATTATAAAAAAATTCCCCTTTTAAAATTTCTCACTATGTTGTTCTTGTTCGTTTGCTTATTTTAGAATCTTTCGAAGATTGAGCTGTTTCGTCGAACAAGTAAACTCATTCAACTCTTTAGTTCACTTTGCTTGTACAGTCACCAAAGGTAAAAAATTTTAAGCAAACTTTACGAGAAACAAAAGTTACGCGTTATTGGGTTAATTATGGTAAATAAGATTTATGACGTTTCTAACACAACAAAATTTATGTTTTAACTGTAACTATATATAACATAGATTTGACACAACAATGTTTCTGATTGATCGTCGCGCGTGTTTCATTTCTTGATGGAGCACGGGGAAAGGCATAGGGAAAACATTTTCGTATTTAAAAACAAAGCGAACAAACTACGAGCTGTTGGCAACATTTGAAGATTAGGTGAGGCCTTCGGTTCAAGCAACAAACAGTAAACAGAAAACACACCTGAAAGACTTTCTGTGACATACGTATATAATAACGTTGATTTCAAACCGCGTTTATTATTGTTTGGAGTTTATGTTTAAAAACTCATTCAAAAACTCATTAATAATTCATGAGGAAAACACAAAAGAAAATCATGACCGTATCGTGTCTTTATATGTGATAAAGATACCTCCTGATTTACATAAACTTTAGCTTTAATTTTCTTGGCTTAGATAAGATTATTTTTCAAACTTACTACGCCAATGAACTTACCTAGTGGTCCGTTTTTGAAGCCGTTCAATAAACTCGCAGTTCGTGTTTTATCAGGCATAAAAATACTCGGCCATTGCCTCGTGTCTTTATACCTTGATAAAACACTCCTGCTCGTTTATTAAACAGTATTTCTATAAGAAAAAAATATTAGTTTGGCGTGCTCCGTGGACTATATGGATGCACTTGGAAAGTTGGAAGACCACTAAATCTTAACGCTTTTTTCGTGTTTTCCCAACTTCCCAAGTGCATCCATAACTCGAGGGAGCACGCCAAACCATCAACTATTTTTTACTCTACAAGAAATAGTGTCTACCGAGTAAGATCCAATAGGCAATTTGCCTCATATGCAATTTTGGCAAGGTATTCAAATTAACTTTAAAGAATATTTCAATGTCTATAATAAACTTGTTCAAAAATCGGGAATCTATTTAAGACTCACCTTAATTTTCCCTTTGAGGTTGTATGACAGTTATGTTTTTCAGTTGTTTGTAATTCCATAATTTTTTCCGTTTACAGTGAGAAATCTAAAGAAGAGTTGACCAAACACACAGTGTTCACAGAATATCTGAAAGAGGAAGAACAAGAGCAAGAAACTTTACAGAGCGAACTCTATTTTGATCTTTCTTATTTTAAAGCAAACAGAAAGGTATAGGTAACTTACATCCTAATCAGTAGAGTAATGCAAGTCCACTGAATATTGCAAACCTATTGCAACTATATTGCAACCCTATTACAAATTTAATGCAAATGTATTGCAAAAGTATTGCAAATGTAATGAAAATCTATTGCAAATCTATTGAAAATATATTGAAAATGTATTGCAAATCTATGGCAAACGTATTGAAGATCTATGGCAAATCTATGACAAATCTATTGCAAATCTATTTCAAGTCTATTGCAAATCTAATGCAAATCTAATAGAAATCATTGCAAATCTACTGCAAATCTAATACAAACCTATTGCAAATCTACTGCAAATCTATTCAAATATAGTGCAATTCTATTGAAAATATATTGCAAATCTGTTGCAAATGTAGTGCAAATCCATCGTAAATGTAATGCAAACGTATTGCAAATCTATTGCAAATGTATTGCAAATCTGCTGCAAATGTATTGAAAATCTATTGCAAATCTATTGCAAATCCAGCAAATCTAGTGCAAGTTAATTGAAGATCTATTGCGGATTTATTGAAAATGTATTGCAAATGTATTGCATACACTTACATATCAATGTATACATAATTTTTGTTTAAACAAAATCTTCTTTATAGATGTATGTCTCAGCTGAGACCAAACATGTGTTGTCCTCACCAGCAAGTACACGAACTGAACAACAAATAGCCAAGGTAAAGTTGGACTAGATCTGTTGAGCTACAATCCTGGACAATTATTATCCATTCCTAACTGACTAACAATTTTCCCTACCTAAAGAAAACTTCTTTTGGTCCAATTCCCCAACTTCAATATTCTAGTTACAATATAGACATGCACATACTGTATTTATAATGAGACATTTGTGGAAAATAATTTGTATATTTAAAATGTAATCAGGCTTGTGACCAAATTCCAAACCACTTTCATGTTGTTTCTATATAGCTTGATATTTAATGTAGATTTAAGTAAAGATTATGTGTATTGTTTAATTTGTAATAAAAAAGCAATTTTGTCATGGTGACAAATTTAAATATAGCTCAGACAGATGAATAGTTATATATACTGAATTTCGTTTTAATGAAAACTGTGGGAAACTTAGCAGATAAAAATAAGAAAAGAAATGTAAAGAAAATAGAATTCTTTCTGACTAGTATCTATTTACTATTAAGTTCCATTTATTTCACTATTTTTATTGGCTAAGTTTGCCAGGTCTGCCAAGAGGTGAGGGAACAGGAGGCAATTTCTCCCAGGGCCTCATAGACTATGGAGCCTTTACAAAAGAGATCTTTAGTTTACTAAAAGGGTCCACGATATTAGCAAAAAGTAGATTTTAATTAGTTGTTTATTTCAAACTTTATTAGCCACAGCTGCCCTCAAAATGCAGGAAATGCCCATTCAGAGACCCAAGAACTTAAAACGTTTCTGGAGAACATGCCCCAGACCCCCTAGTAAAGGAGCCTCCAACCAACCATTTTTATCCAGGTCTCCAGTCATTTCTCTACAGGCCTGAAGTTCTTATCAGTCCTTATTAGAACTATATCCAGTATCAGTAGCGTAACAGAATATAGTCGGGGCTAGAGCAGTCTCTTAAGGGCCCCCAACCTGAAGGGCCCCCTGATAAATTTATTGGATTAACTAGTGACTAAACTAATGGGGTTAAGGGGGTAGAGGGGGGCCCAAACACAAATTTCCCAAGGGCTTCGAGCAGCTATGTTATGCCACTGTCCAGTATAACTATATTCACAATGGCTAAAATGTTTCTCCAAGCTATGTGCGTATGTCTTATAACTTGTATCTTATTTTGGGACTACAATACATATGCCTGCATGTGTTTACTCTGACATCTTGTATATGTACATGTACTGTAATTATCTGAATAGTTGTCCTATCCAGTAATAAATCCTAATGTAACAAAACTTATAAATTAAAACAAGTTACAATAAGTGTGTTTGTAGCTGTGATGATCAGATAGGTGTAACGTCTATCTCGTTAAAATATAGGTCAAATATTGGTTGAGTAACATCCGATCATTTGCAGAGTATCCACGAAGAATGCAGCAAAAACTCATTCAAGTTGGATGGTACGAAGGGTATGTATTATATTTGCATGCATGGTGACCCCTTGTCTGAATTGTCAAACAGGACGTTGTCGCTGCTTGCTTTTTCTTTCCCCCGTCTGACTGTTGGCACGTTGCAACGAGGCAAAACTGCCAACAACAAATGTTCAAGATAGTCATTTCAGGCATTTTCTTTTCGATGTTTTTATCAAATTGCACAAAAAAAACATACTATTACTTATTAATATAAGTAAAATGTGTCAAAATAAACTGTACTTAGACTACTTACGACATTTTACAGCTCCATTAATTGCATTCACTCACTCTTCGTATATTTGGTTATTTAAAAACGCTTCGCTTCTTCTACGACTACTTGAAAAAGTTTACTCAAAGCACTAAGAATCTTCTGGTCTTCTTGCAGCTACTTTACTTGGCAGTAATAAAGAATAATTAGCTTCAAATTTGAACGAATTGTCCTCACTGAAGTTGTCCTCCACTATTTTGAAATTTTACCGCCATCTTTGTTTATTTTGTGCAGAAAGAGCCTGGGTACGAGATTGCAAAATATCATCCGTCAAAATCCGTGGCTCTTTTCAGTTTCTATTGTTTTTTGATTGATTCAATGGCTCCAAAAATTTACATTGCCTTTCCAAATCTACTGCTCTAAGTTGAACAAAATTGAGGATTTTTTTTATATTTAAGACCCAATATTGGGACCAGTTGCAAAAATGCAACATCAGCAACATCAAGGCTTTCGATTCCACTCGGAATTGAACCTGCGACCCTGCGATTCTAGTCATGCAGTACATGCATTGATCGGCTACGAGTTCTGTATATACAATAGTAACGCTGGGAGAAGAATTGGGTATACTACAAGTATATTAAAGGTGCATTTACACTCCCGTCTGCGCATGTACGAAACTAATGTGTATATCTCTATTTACAAAAAAAAACTGATACCCCATTCGTGATTGTAAGCTTTTCCTGCTTCTTCTTCATTACTTGTACTTGAAACGAAACATTTTTAGCGGAGATAAAAGAAATCCGAAGAGATATCCTCGCCGAATCACTTGGTTTTTCTGCCATGTTGCTCCGAAACGGTTTACATTGAGCTGAGTACTTCATGTAATTATCTACGAATGTCTTGTTTGTGAGGCTCCAATCCCGTACCCAGACCCGCGCGTTCCCATGGTGAGGCTCACAAAAACAATATGGCGGATCATGCGCAGACCGGAGTGTAATGCCCCTTTAATCTATTATTCGCTCTAGAGTTTTTGCTGAATTAAAGGGATTTGTGTAATGGTAAATAAAGACCTTTTACAAGCTTGCCGTGTTTATCGTTGTTTTTGCGGAGATATTTTAATATATAAATAAGTTTTGTGGAAACACCACGTAAAATATTTCTTTGCAATATTTCTTTGCAATATTTCTTTGGTGTTTCCACAAAACTTATTTACATTACTTTATCGCCATGAAAACGTTCAAAGAATTAATATTTTAATATGTTTGACATGAAATGTACCTTGGACTGATTATGACGTCAGAGACCATCTTAGTTTTTTTTAAATAAAAATAAAAACAAAATTGAGATGGTCCCTAACGCCATCATCAGTCCAGTTTACAGTAGTTTCACACATAGCAAAATTAGTTTTATTTCCAAGTTTGTTCAACAAAATTTCTTAAAACTGCGCACATTATATATATTAAAACTCCTTATGACACAACCTCGTACCCCGCCGAAAATGGCCCTGGTATCGGCTGGTTGCATGACACCCAGAATTTTGGGGTTTGGCAAGAAAATTTATGCAGTCTGTGTTTTGTTTTGTATAATATGTATACTTGAATAATGAATCAGAAATATATTAAACACTTGGCCGACTCACTCATGTGAAGTCTTCGTCAGAAAACTAAAGCAACTGGCTAGCATTATTCATCATGACCACGATTATCTAAGATACATGTAAATGTCATGAACAAGCATATAATATCTAACGTTGGCTACGTAATTTCTATTTTTTGGGTAAATTTTGAAAAGTGAGTCTATTGCAATTCAAATTTTGATGAATAAATTATTATACTCTATCTGAATTAATCGAGTTTATAAACAAGCCAATCAGATTGTAGAATCGACCAGCAGATGCCAGGGCCATTTTCGCGGACGTCCCAACGTGGAGGCAAAATGCCCTGGCTGTACTGTGCATCTCATTTACATATCAAACAAATTAAAATATCTCAAAAACGAAGAAAAATACGAAAAATTAAATTGTGAAATTAAGGTCTTCTTTTATTACTTTACAAGTTCTTTAAATTTATTTGGCTTATATTCAGAGGGTGGTAAAGGGGGGAACGGATCACGTTTCATGGGAAATAAAAAAGTCATTTCTCATTTCACGGATAAGAAAACTGCCATTTCACGCTTCACAAGAAAATATATTGGCAATTCACGGCTCATGAAAATACTCTTTACCACCCTCTTGCCAATACTGTACCTAGCTAACCTTTTTTACTGAATAAGCGTGCCTTCGCAAATTATTC
The DNA here is from genome assembly GCA_964035015.1 of Corallium rubrum. Taxonomy (NCBI): domain Eukaryota; kingdom Metazoa; phylum Cnidaria; class Anthozoa; order Scleralcyonacea; family Coralliidae; genus Corallium; species Corallium rubrum. The sequence continues at coordinate 778,356 of OZ036011.1, forward strand.
TACGTTTAGACATCGCCCAAAAAGAGTTCTCATCCGTCAAGGGCACAGACCACAGGCGTTCTATTTTCTTTTGTCAGGATCAGGTAATATAACGGATATGTATAGGTTATTTTGAGGCCATGAGGGGATATGTGATTTATTCACCGAGGGCGAAGCTCGAGGTGAATAAACACATATCCCCGAGGGGATATGTGTTTATAGGGGTACTTGTTTTAGGGGTACTTATTTTTCACATGGCGAGGTTGACAGGATTTCATAAATAAGGGAGTGGTGCGGGGGATATTATACGGGAAGATTAGAGGAGAATATTATAACGAGGCATGGTAGAGGAGAGTATTAGAGCCTTAGCCCTATCCAGACTAGGGGGGGGGGGCGGAAAGTGCCCGCGCTGAATTTAAAGGTTAATATCTCCTAAACCATTATAGCTATGGTTCTGAAATTTTATGACTTTTCCTAAATATGTATGGGCTTTATATGTGGAAAATTTGGAGAAAAAATATTACTCCAAAAAAACGTTACAGCGGAGTCGTGAACACCTACCAATACTAAATTTCAGCCGACAATTTTTATTATGCTTGCTTTTATAATAGTTACAATAAAAGTAAGCAATTTTTAATAAAGAGAAACTATTTTTTTGATATACTACCTTTTTTATGTTAACAAAACAATAAGAAAAAAATTTTTTGAAATTCTAAAAATCCTGGGTGTTTGCAATTAATGACGTCATAATGACGTCATAATTTGTCGCCATGACAACATAAGTGTAACACATACTTGAACAAGGCATACCATCCACCTGTAAAAGTTTCGTCGGATTACACCAAATGGTTCAGGAGATATTGACCACGGGCACTTTCCCCCCCCCCCCCCAGTCCCAGAAGTAAAAAAAAAGCCCAGTCTGGATAGGGTTAGAGGGGAATATTAGAGGGGAATATTAATCTATTGTTTTGCCAGGGGCTATTGAATATATTCCCCCAAGAGAACAAATAAAACTGAGGCATGTGAAAAATAAAAATTTATATTGACATCTTTCTTTGAAAACTTGTTGTTATTCTATTCCACTTGCAGCGGTTGTAACGGTCATGGACAAGAAAAGTCACATCAGTAGAACAGTTCATTTCCTGAAAAGAGGCGACAGTTTTGGGGTGAGTTAATACCAATCTCAACATTAGATTAAAAACGTTAGCCTACTTTCCAGTGATTTAACGAGGTAACTCAAAAATAAAATTGATATATGGGGGTTTTCAATACAACATTTTGCAGTGTGAAGTCAAAATTTTGACCATGTATAGGTATTAAATAGCATGGTAAACCGGGACCCCGTTTACACGATGCCGGTACAATTTGAAAACGGAACAAAATCACGCCGTTTAGGCCTTGCGTTTACACGATACCAGCACAAAAATAACATGAAATGTTATATGCTCTGTATTTGCATACGGGCATGCTTTTGTTCCGTTTTCAAATTGTACCGGCATCGTGTAAACGGGGTCTGAGGTCTTTAAAAAACTCACGAGTGCGTGTTTTTTTCAAGATTGCACGAGAAATCATGCTACTTGTTACTTATTAATAATATACATGAAAATGTTAGACAAATGTTCCTCCAGCTACGAAGTTACATACTATACACTTGTTGACTGGCGCCGAGGGAAACATCGAGTTTTATGGATCCGAAGGCTTCAATGTCACCCGAGGGCTTTAGCCCGAGGGTAACATTGAAGCCTGAGGGACCGTAAAATTCGATGTTTCTCGAGGCAAAATTAAGTCAACAAGCGTTTTGTTACATACCAACGACTTTTAAAATATAAAATACCAAACTGACTCGAAACTTGCAAAAGGCAAAAAGACTTACCAAAACACTTTGACTTTGTCTTCGTATTTCAATTCAACTAAACAAATACACCAGAATCAAAAAGTACAGAAAACAGCTTTAAATTTCTCCAAGTTTTCTTCTGACCTTCTTTGAAGATATGTCTAGATATTCTTTCCTTTGGAAAAATGGACTATTTCGTACCAAACAAGCTCGAAACAGTGCTCTTGTTTTCAAAATGTTCCAAAGAGTCCAAAGTTCTTGATCTGATGCAATAATCGTTGTGTATTCACGTGAACAACGCAGCTTTTACTGATAGAATCTAACCTCTTCTAGTCTACTTTGCAGGAACTTTAATGACAATATAAATACAATTCCTTCTGTATTTTATCGAAATGTTCTTCGACAACTCTATGTTTTGGTCGCCATATTGGATTTTCTCGTCAAAGAAAAACCATCCTTCAATATCCACATACATACATACATACATACACACATACATACATACATACATACATACATACATACATACATACATACATACATACATACATACATACATACATACATACATACATACATACATACATACATACATACATACATACATACATACATACATACATACATACATAATTTATTTATACACGGTAAAATCATCAGTATAACTATTTACATAACTAAGGAAATTAACAAGAATAAAACTAATTAAATATATTACAATTATATTACACTAAAAAGAAGTAAAGAAGTTAAACAAAAAAATACTGTTTTACGTGATTGCCGTGTGAAAATCCGATGTTCAGAATAAGTAATTTATTTCCTTTTTGAACTCTCGAAACGAGGTCATATTCCTTACATGCTGAGGCAGATTATTCCATAGTTCAGCCCCGCTATAGCTAAAACTTTTTTTCAAATAATCTGTACGTGGCAAGGGTAATGCGAGTCGCCTTTCCAAATTTCTTAAGGAATAAACTGTGCTCCGAGGAATAAACATGTCTTGCAGGTATTCCGGGGACTGGTTGTTTAGAGACTTAAACATTATCGTGGCCTTTTGTTTTTTACGACGAGTAGCAAGCGTGTCCCAATGCAACGTATTTAGAACCACACTTGAGCTAATCTCGTAACCAGTTTTCAAAATCACTCTGGCAGCACGGTTTTGTAGTTTTTGCAGTTTATCACTAAATATAGGCATTTCATTGGCTTTCCGATAGTTTCCGATTGTTTATTAGCAAATGAGAATGCTTGTATAGATCAGTGTTCTGCATTGTATTACACCATAGTCAATCGAGATATGGTCTGGAAACTCAGCTAAATCTTTGGTCTATCTTTTTGTTCGCCTTTATGCATTTTTGTGCACGGTGCACGGTCACTGAACACATTGTATTTTAGTATAATGAATGAATTGTCCAATAGCAACGTTTCAGTTCAATCACTCAACCGTGCTATTTAAATATTAATAAACCTAAAACAAAGGATGTGCACGGTGTAAGGTACGGTTCAACATAAAATCACAGCTCATTATAGGCGCTTTGAAGTTTGCCGAGTTTCCAGACCATATATCTCGATTGACTATGATTACACCTTTTATGCTCTGTATTACACCTTTTCTGCACTGTATTACACCTTTTCTGCACTGTATTACATTAAAATTGCACTTCTCTCGACCAATCAGGATGCAGTAATTTTGTCATGTTTATTACTAACATATTAAAGGCACTGGTATCGCTAATAAACCTTTTTCATCTTTATTTTGAAGGAATTGGCAATACTTCATGATACTGTACGTCAGTCGACTATAATCACACGAGAATTTAGCGAGCTGTTGGTGATATCTAAAGAGGTATTACTCCAATGACGTTTAGAATTAGACTATGACCAGACACAATGCTAAAGAGCAGCGCCTTGTTTGGCGTTATATTTAAAAACGTCGCTTGCTAGTGACTCCGCACAAATGAGCAACCGTCCAACCGACCAAGTTAAACGAACAAACGAACGAACGAACGAACGAACGAACGAACGAACGAACGAACGAACGAACGAACGAACGAACGAACGAACGAACGAACGAACGAACGAACGAACGAACGAACGAACGAACGAACGAACGAACGAACGAACGAACGAACGAACGAACGAACGAACGAACGAACGAACGAACGAACGAACGAACGAACGAACGAACGAACGAACGAACGAATAAATGAACTTCACATCACATCACATCACATCACATCACATCACATCACATCACATCACATCACATCACATCACATCACATCACATCACATCACATCACATCACATCACATCACATCACATCACATCACATCACATCACATCACATCACATCACATCACATCACATCACATCACATCACATCACATCACATCACATCACATCACATCACATCACATCACATCACATCACATCACATCACATCACATCACATCACATCACATCACATCACATCACATCACATCACATCACATCACATCACATCACATCACATCACATCACATCACATCACATCACATCACATCACATCACATCACATCACATCACATCACATCACATCACATCACATCACATCACATCACATCACATCACATCACATCACATCACATCACATCACATCACATCACATCACATCACATCACATCACATCACATCACATCACATCACATCACATCACATCACATCACATCACATCACATCACATCACATCACATCACATCACATCACATCACATCACATCACATCACATCACATCACATCACATCACATCACATCACATCACATCACATCACATCACATCACATCACATCACATCACATCACATCACATCACATCACATCACATCACATCACATCACATCACATCACATCACATCACATCACATCACATCACATCACATCACATCACATCACATCACATCACTTCACTTCACTTCACTTCACTTCACTTCACTTCACTTCACTTCACTTCACTTCACTTCACTTCACTTCACTTCACTTCACTTCACTTCACTTCACTTCACTTCACTTCACTTCACTTCACTTCACTTCACTTCACTTCACTTCACTTCACTTCACTTCACTTCACTTCACTTCACTTCACTTCACTTCACTTCACTTCACTTCACTTCACTTCACTTCACTTCACTTCACTTCACTTCACTTCACTTCACTTCACTTCACTTCACTTCACTTCACTTCACTTCACTTCACTTCACTTCACTTCACTTCACTTCACTTCACTTCACTTCACTTCACTTCACTTCACTTCACTTCACTTCACTTCACTTCACTTCACTTCACTTCACTTCACTTCACTTCACTTCACTTCACTTCACTTCACTTCACTTCACTTCACTTCACTTCACTTCACTTCACTTCACTTCACTTCACTTCACTTCACTTCACTTCACTTCACTTCACTTCACTTCACTTCACTTCACTTCACTTCACTTCACTTCACTTCACTTCACTTCACTTCACTTCACTTCACTTCACTTCACTTCACTTCACTTCACTTCACTTCACTGCACTGCACTGCACTGCACTGCACTGCACTGCACTGCACTGCACTGCACTGCACTGCACTTCACTTCACTTCACTTCACTTCACTTCACTTCACTTCACTTCACTTCACTTCACTTCACTTCACTTCACTTCACTTCACTTCACTTCACTTCACTTCACTTCACTTCACTTCACTTCACTTCACTTCACTTCACTTCACTTCACTTCACTTCACTTCACTTCACTTCACTTCACTTCACTTCACTTCACTTCACTTCACTTCACTTCACTTCTCTCCACTTGTAAAACCTGAGAAAATGTTATGAACTCCAAACTCAAAAACTTATACTAAAATTATATTTCTTATTTAATTTTTCCACATTAACTGTTTCTTTCAGGATTTTGTTGATATTTTCATGGCATCTGGAGGAATAAAAAATATAACCGATCCGGATCATGCTGATTTTATCAAGTAAGAAATACACTGCTGTAAAGATATTTCTTCTGGTTTCGACTGTCCATTTATTTGTGCCGTTTTTTCATTTGCCATTTTGCCTTATCTTTATTCTTCGAAATTTTATTATATGGCAAATTTTAATGTTGTTTTCTTAATTTTCTTTATAGAAGCATAAACTTTCTTAAAGATTGGCCAATTAAACTTCTCGCGCTAAATCCCAAACGCTGTCTCTTCCATTTCTTTAGGTGAGCCGAACTGTAGGGTTTTTATATATATTCGTAATCGTTGGGTTCCCCTGAGCAAAATTGCAATATATCTTGACTTTCCACAATTTCATCTTCATATGGACTTTTTCCCTTTCAAACTTGCATGGTAACTATAGCTACTTACAAGAGGTGACGTAATTAAAAGGAGTAAACTTGGAAATAGACCTTTCCTGTTTCGCCACCCCACCCCCCGCGTGTGCCCTTGTTCAATATTCTGAATTCGAAGAAACAATGAGCACCTTAAAGTCGCCCCCTTTGCAAAAATCCTGTGTCCGCCCCTGAAATGCGACAAATGAAAACCAGGATTTAGGGTAGTTGCCAACGAAAGAGGAACCTTCTGACTGCTCCAACTACGGTCGACGAATAGATAGATTGCGTGAATACAAGGCATTAACGAGAATTAGTTCACGATCACCCCGGTTTTCTTTGATGTACCGCAGTTGTTTATTTATAATAGTTACTACCAACCACGCATAAATCAAGTTAATTGCCCCGGGCTCATTGACAATTAGTCACCGAAGTCGAGGTGATTATCGTTGAATATTTACCAAGCCGCGAAGCGGCGAGGCAAATATAGACGATAATCACTGAGACTGAGGTGACCGTAATTGAGTTGACTAATTGTTTTAGTAAAATTTCAGGCCTGAGAAGAATAACCAAGACATTTAAAACGGACGTCTTTAACTGTCGTAATTTTGTCATGTAAATTTAAATAATGCTCATTGTTCAACTTCACGCTTTGACAGTTGTCTAAGCTTTCAATTCCACATAGTATTCTACTAGAAATACATGAACGCAACAACCCCTCGCCCGCTTTTAATGCATAATTTTCTTCAAATAAGCATCCAATTAGTTTTTCTTAATATATTATAACACCCCCCTGTCTCATGCAGTTCTTACAATAGCACCTGTCATCGAACCGAAGTAAATATAGTACAGTAAAATCGGACTGTCAAGATGAAGAAAAAAAAAACCCAAATCTTTATTCGAAAATATACAAACGACTAAAAAAATGTGTCAAGTTCTCGTCGTCCGACTCACTGCATGGCATTCTCAGCGAGATACGGCAAAAGCAAACGATAATCATAAAGACTAAAGTGGCTAATTGTTTCAACTACATGAATTGCAAAGTTGAACAAAAAGGAAAACTTAGTTTACGCTCTGTATGAATGTAAAATAATATTCTGTTTACATGGACGTTGCCAAAGTGATCTTAATTTAGATTTTGCAAGCGTTTAATGGCTTCCTTGTCTGTTTCACAATGACAGAAAAACCAACGTATTAAAATTAATAGCTTGAAAACTATAAGTATAATAGAACTAAAAACAAACCAGTACAATCAGATTGCCATGAAAAAGTAACAGGCACGGTTTCAGTCAAAAATATGAAAAAACAGCGGCGAAAATTGACAAAGTTCATATCAGTAATCAAAAGAGTATGTTGTTAATATTAAACGTCGAAGTCAAAAACACTAGAAAACACGTCGAAAAACACCACAGAAAACAAATTAGCGAATCTATTTAAGAGATTGAATACCAGAAATAAGAGAAAACAAAAATATGGCAGTATAAATAGACAGTTTTTGATTAATCAAACGGCAAATTTTCATTCAAAAAGAGATAACAGTGGTCAAGAAAAATATGGAAAACATATATACCACATCCTAAAAGATTGGCGTCTTCAGCAAAACACAGCAAAAACCCTCAACGTAATAAAATTGATATCTCTCAGGATGAAACAAAGGGGAAACTTTCATTCGAAAATATATTTTCAGTGGACAGTGGTCGAGAAAATATGAAAAACTTAAGCTTACCTTTTAATAGTGTTAGCACGGAAATTTTATACCTTCGAGTTTAATATTCTTGCTGCCCTCTGTTAGTTTCCATTTTACTCACAATAAACAGTTTTTTCTCAGTTTTTCTTTCTGTTTCTTCGAAAGAGATGTACTAACTGATTCAAAAAGTGACTTTCTTTATTCCCGTCGAGAGATTCTCGTCAACAATAAATGATTTCGCAATATTAAAAGACGGTTTATTTTGCTATCGTGATCACTAAATGATTTTAAATGTTGACGTCAGCCAATCAATTTCCGGCTTCATATTGTTACCAGTCCCCCCAAATTTTTACGACGCAACTTGAACATCCTACCAAGGACTAAATATATAAATATTCAAATCACTCAAAATCCCCTCCTTGCTTTTTCTACACGCGTGTAAAATGGACTCCACGCGTGTCGAGATTAGCACCCTCACCCGGGCTCCGGGCCTTCGGCCCTACGCCCGGGCTCGGGGATTACAGAACATTCAACATTCATACTCAGTTGAATTAAGGTATGGGAGAAATATTGACCAGCGGTCTAATTAGAGTGTCAGGGGAGTGCGGCCCACGCGAATCTGGAAGGGTGGGTGGGTGGGCCGTTCTTCTGACCACTGTTCCGCTGGAGAACTGAGCAAGAAGGGAGTGTTCTACGCTGATCCCGTGTTTTATAGTCATTTCATAACGTCATCCACATGCATATACATAACTAACCATAAATGGGCTATTATTGTACCTTATTTCATATTCGCATATCATTATGAGTATTATGAATAGTATTCTATTACAGAACACTCAACATTCATACTCAGTTGAATTAAGGTATGGGAGAAATATTGACCAGCGCCCCTTCACCTACTGTCTCAACTCTGTTAAAGTAGACCCCACCCAAATCCTCCATCAATTGCTACTACCATTCTCATGTCCTGGAGCTTTATTCTATAAGAATATTCCCAATCCTTACATTCTCCAAATCTTACCCCAACACGTAAGTCCAGACATGAGAGTATAAGTTTGAATGTAACTGACAGTGCCATATAGAGTACGGCCGTTACAGTGAATCCTGGTTAATCGGTATGTGTATACTATCAGTCGGAAACGCGCAGACAAAGCGTTTAAGTTCGTTGATGTCCTGCCAGGGATTGACGACATGTTGTAGTCCATCGGAGACGAGTCGCGCAGACGCGCCGTCCGGGTTAAGTACCTTCGCCAGCTGTAGATAGTACAGAGCAGTATGTCTACGCGCCCAGCCAACATGGTCCATAATTTCGGAAAGGTCTGCACCTTTCAATGCCAATGTAATGGAACAGCCAGAGCGGAAACCATGTAATGTTTCACCTTCATCGGCACCCATATCTCGTAAATATACCTTCAAGCGGGCCTCAGCAGTGGCCGAACTCATTGGGGTGTCTTGAATCCCACCAGTAGGGGTTGTCGGTCGAAATAAATAGCCTCGAGTCAGGTCAATTTTCATTTCGCGAGCCACTTCCATGTATTGCTCAATACCACGAATGGGGCAAATGGCGGTCTGTGAATTTCTCCGGATGCCAAAAACATTTTCGTCGCCATCTCTCAGTGTCTTGCCCCACACATGACTAAATAAAAACCCATCATCGTTTGGGAAACGAAGAATCTCGGGTACTTTGAGCTGGCCGAGGTCGCCCGGACGATCGCCACTAAAAAAGGCTGTCTTAAAATATGCTTGGTCTCGCGCAATAATAAACGGTGGGTCGGGGTCTGCGCGTTTTCCAATGCCCGTTGGAGATGTGATGACAACCGGGTTAACTTATCCACAAAAAAGGGAGTAGCTTGTTTAGGTGTTATCCGAGCTTGTAACTGTTCCGCTGTAACCAAACGCAGGTAATGCTTAAGGGACTTATCAGCCGCTGGGTTCCCTAATCCTAAGCGTTTGTCCCACTCACCGTCCCTTCCAATGGCGTGAAAGATAGAACGTAACTTTCCGATATACGAGTCAACCGTTTTGTACGACAATCGTAGAGGACAGTCACAGGGGTGTGTACCGCGCTGGCCCAAAAATAAACATCCATTCCTGTGGACTTGAGTTCTGCCGTGTTCATCCTTAAAAATCAGAAAACGGCAGAGATCACGTGGTGTAACAGTCACTAAGGTTACCCAGCCTGGAAGAGCAGACAGAAAGCGCTCAAGTTCGTTTTGAAGGGAGTCCTCTTGCCGTGAATAACTGGTCGTTTTGTCAACATGGTGCAACTGATTAAGTCGTTCATCTATGCGGTCGAGATTGACATTGATAGATCGATCGCGCTCAACGCAAATGGTTTTCCTCTTGTAGCCACAGCGTTGACAAAATCTAAAGTCGCTATCATTCGCATGACTACAGACTGGACACCAGGAAAGGACGAAGAGCTTTGCAATTACAGGGAGTTTCTATGGGAGAGAAAACCAGCACAAACGTTTAATATTCACTCACAAGTTTAATAAATAAAAGTGGTTGTTATATGCGTAGTGTAAGTCCAATGAGCCTAATGAGTATCTTAATTCCATCAGTCATGAGATGGACTAACATCAGCAATAGGAATTTCACATAACCCAGTGGGGAAATCGGTAAAAATCTAGAACACGACCTCGAAGACCCACAGATCCCCCGTAATGCCTGGATGGGGAACCCACCCTCGCTTCGATGGTGAGAGCAAAGCTGTAGTATCACCCTTTGAGGCTAACTTGCGTGTCTTGGTCGATCGATACGGCAAAACGGGCCACCGATATTTTCGTGGATACGTGTCAAGGACAACGACAGTGCAAGACTGCCTGAAACGCTGCAGGAAACGCAGTATGGGGCCCACCAACAATAGCGGAGGGAAGACATATGGGCGTTGCATGAGGCGGGTGTGTTGCGCGAGATCCTGGGCAAAGAGATTGACCCCTAACGACCCTGGTGAGGGGTATGGTGTGAAGTGAGGTAATGGATTGCCGCGTGTATCCATCATCACGTTAGAATCTAAAGCCATCAGGTCACATGTATGGCCCTCACGACCGCCGAAGTTATCTTCCACTATGCGCCACAGTTTATCCGTTAAACGACTATCCAATAAGGACATGCGACGAGAAGGCGGGTCGGCCGGGTTCTCGCGTGAGGCAACGTATGACAGGTGTAGGACAACGTTTACCTCCGAAGTGGTAAAAAACAGCTTCTTTATCGCGTCATTCAAGGACCTACTCTTCCCACCTTGGTTGTTCCAGGATGCAATGACTGCTTGATTATCAACAAAGACATCGACTCGCGCATTACAGAATCGGTTCCGACCCGACCTCAGCATCTTGTCGATAGCAACGGCCTCTTTTGTCGAAATATCCCAGGTTTGTTCCTCAGTAGACCAGTAATCAGACACCTGTTGTGGGACAGGATCAGACAGGATGGAATATCCCCAGCCAGACGCAGATGCATCCGTCGCTACTCTTACACGGACATGTCGCTCATCACGCCATGGGAGTGGCGCGTCTCATGTTTCTAGAAACAGCCAGTGGGAAATTTCGGCCCGAAGGGGGCCATGAACCCGAATGGGCTTGAGGGTGCGTTGACCACGAGAGATTGCGTTATTCATCTCTCTCGTGAACAATCGTGCCGCCGGCACCGCCAACGAAAATGATACACACTTTCCAACAAGACGTTGTAGCGTTTTTACACTGACAAACGAATTCTCCAACGTTTGCCGGATAAGTTGGAGAAACTTCACTTTCTTGTCTGGGATCAAGTGGAAAACTTCTCTGGTAGAATCTACCAGAAAACCCAGGTATGGCACCACCTTTCGTGGCATCAGGACGGACTCTGACAAGCCTAGAAAACATCCCAATCGGACAAGATGGTATGCGACAACAAATATGGTAGATTGGGCTGCGGCCAACCTACGTTCATCCAGAGTGGTTAAGTTTGTATAGTCGCCTTTATCCAGTGGGATTTGCATTTGACCATTATGCCTATCGTCAATGTACAAAAGACATGGGATCCCGAGGGATCGTAAAAAATCAGTAGCCAAAAGTCCGGTAGAGTGGTAAATGTAAGGGGAGATCTTCCACCCGAAAGGCAATGTATTATATGTAAAAAACCAGCCACCCCACTGGATACCAAAGTACGTTCTGCGATCATCGCTTAGCAGGATGTGATCGTATCTGGATTTATCATCTAGCACTGTTTGATAACTACCCTTTGCGACATAACGAGGGATATCTTTCAAGCTATCAAGGGTAAAGGGTTGGTCTTGCATCCAAAGGTTCAGGTACCGGCGTCATGACACAAGCGGGGCTTGGTTGGTTCTACCGTGAGGGGCAAGACAAGTACGGGGGTTGCACGACACCAACTCTGCCGACTAAAGATATGGCACCGGTCTTCAATCGGCCCACTAGAGTTTCCTTTATGAACTCCCCAAATGACTTGCACGACACATTGTTCTTGAAAAGCCTAGGCGGGGGGCGATCTGAGTCGTAGTCGTTCCCCTTAAACGAGCCAGTAAAGTGTTGAAAAAACGGCACAACAGACACCTTATTCCTAATCCAACCAAGTATCGTATTGTGCCGTTCCGAGGGATTCCGTGATGCAATCTCGTCCCAGTAGCCAACATTATTATGCAGCTCTCCCGCGCAAAACTGGCTCGGATCCCGAAACATTAAATTTTCAATGTCACCAATGGTTTCCCCAGATACTACTTGGCGCATTACCCGTTCCAAATTACCGTTTGCTGTCATCCCTCCGCTGAGAGTGACGGGGTTTCCATGCACATCTACCCACTTTAGGTCATTGCGAACTATTTCCACGGAAATTTGTGTGTCAAATTGTATGTCAACTTCCCAAGGCCAAATTATACATTCCTATAACACAGAAGAATATGGCGGTAAGGGAAAACAAGAAACCCCGACAAGCCAGCAGAGAGATAACAGCTCTGACCCAGTATGACCGGGAGGGTTGATTTAGGTACCCATTTTTCGGAGCCATTAAAACTCTGGACTATAGTTATTGGAACGAGAAGAGAAATTTATGATTAACCACAGTTTACGCACGAGGACACTAAGTATAGACTTTATTGACTATTTCGGTAATCTCTAACATTTGTAAAGAGATTCAACTTGTACTTATAAGTTATTTATTTATCAGCCTTATCCTTTCCTTTGAGATCGCTTTTCATTTTGTTACAATTTGCTTTGAAATGCCCCGGTTTACGACAATAAAAGCAGTGGAAAGTAGACGGTGACGAGCGCCAAGCCCTCGAGGTGCTAGCACCCATCGCTCCGGACCGCTCGACACGATTCATCTGACGGTAACTCTTCTCCACCTTGGTCACTATTTCATAAACTTTCTCGTGGGTCTTATCACCGAGAAGGCGGAGAAGTAAAGTGCGGAAGTGTGCGGTTGGTAGATGAACTTTCTCCCGAGCGGTCTGGTACACCAGACGGTAGTAGGCGTCTTTTTCACTCTTGTTACCGTGTGAACAGTGCTCAAGAGCTTCAACCATTTCTAACGCTTCATAGTTCTTGAACTCTGACAACGGCCTGGAAGCATAGGCCATAAATTTTGTTAGATGATTCTCAACTGAGGCTTTTGTGAATGACACCAACATGTTTTGAAGCTCCTGGAAGTCTCCTCTCAATTTCTATGTCAAAAGAATAAAGAGGAGACGGTGTTTATAATCCTATCGATGCAACAGACAACAAAAACTCATTACGAGCGACAACGTATTAGCCAAACATGACATGCATGACCATTAGGACACCCAAATAACGCCAGTCGATTGTCTGTAGAAAATATTTTGTGCGTATAAAACAATAATTGTCAGTGAGTCTGAGTAACATCATCCGTTGTATACTCATGAGGCTCACGCGACAACAGGCACGTCGGGTTTCATTGTCGCAAAGACAAACATATTCAACAGTTATAGGGGCCATTGCAGAAAGACAAGAACAACCCCCTTTGACACCCCATGACAAAGAGTTTGGCGTGCATAAAATAAAGACAACATAACTATTCTCGTTAGCGTCATGACACGCGGAATAAACAGTTGTATTTACTGTGCCATCCCCGCCACGACTCAATACGCTTAGAGTGATCATGATAGGGTCCAATATACAAGAATAAAACTCGCGTGCGATCGATAAATATTTGACCATCTCCCAAAGGATGGGAAGAGAAAACACACCCGTGCACAATAACATTCAAACATTATCTGAAGTCATCCAACGAACTATCTCGTCGAAGGATTCATTCTGCAGATAAACCCGGTGAGAAAAACTCATCCCTGACCAATAGCATGTAATTAAACATTATTCGAAATCATCCAACGAACCATCCGGTCGAAGGATTCATTCGGCAGATTAACCCGGTGAGAAAACTCACCCGCGACCAATAGCATGTAATTAAACATTACTCGAAATCATCCAACGAACCATCCGGTGAGAAAACTCACCCGTGCACAATAGCATTGAAACGTTATCTGAAGTCATCCAACAAACCATCCCGTCGAAGGATTCATTCTACAGATAAACCTGGCGAGAAGACTCACCCGTGCACAATAGCATGTAATTAAACATATTATCTGAAGTCATCCCACGAAGCATCCCGTCGAAGGATTCATTCTACAGATAAACCCGGTGAGAAAACTCACCCGTGCACAATAGCATGTAATTAAACATATTATCTGAAGTCATCCAACGAACCATCCCGTCGAAGGATTCATTCCACAGATAAAACGGGTGAGAAAAACTCACCCATGCATGGCCGTGCACAATAGCCGGTAATTAAACACTATCTGAAGTCATCCAACGAACCATCTCGTCGAAGGATTCATTCTACAGATAAAACCGGTGAGAAAAAAACTCACCCGTGACCGTACACAATAGCATGTAATTAAACATTATCTGAAGTCATCCAACGAACCATCTCGTCGAAGGAATTTATTCCACAAATAAACCCGGTGAAAGAAATTCACCTGGTAAACGTACAAGAGAATACCAAACTATAGCAAACTAACATGGCAATAGTTACCTCGAGTTCCCCATCTTGTTGTTGAACTGGTGGAGCTTGGTCCGGTAGAATTTCTGGGTCTTGTGGAGCCGCCGGTGAAACTATCACAGCTTCTGGTTGTACAGGAGGAGCCGGATCTTCCGGAAACTGAACATCTGCCATTCGTTAGATTCGCGTGGGTCGTACGTTTAATAGAACAGTTCTTCTGACCACTGTTCCGCTGGAGAACTGAGCAAGAAGGGAGTGTTCTACGCTGATCCCGTGTTTTATAGTCATTTCATAACGTCATCCACATGCATATACATAACTAACCATAAATGGGCTATTATTGTACCTTATTTCATAATGATATTCGCACATCATTATGAGTATTATGAATAGTGATTAAAATTGACCCAAACTTCAAATAATTTTATGACTAAACACTTTCTCACCTTCAAATAGTTCCAACTTAGAGCTTTTCTGTGTATACAGTCTCTATCTGTTAAGATTTTTGATGATTTGTTAGGTTTAAAAAAGAATAGTCGCTGCAGTCGCCATTTTGAAAAATAATTACAACCATTGATTAGAAACCATTCGTCCAAATGATGATTCCGACATTTTCCGACACAATTTTAACTATCGCGAAATAGGCAGTTCAGTTCGACCAATCAGAGGACGAGAAATGCAATAGTTACTTCTAAAATTTTACTAATATATATTAGCCCGGGACAATTAACTTGATTTATGCGTGGTTGGGAAAATAAGGGTTAATCAATGGTCACAAATGTGATGTGAATAACTAATACTTAATAGACTTTCTTTCTAAGTCTAAGAGCTCGTTCCTTTTTTGACGTCACTTCTTGTAAGTAGTTACAACGTTTGACAGCGAAAAAGTCCATGAAGACTGATAAAATTTTACAGTGTGGACAAAATATATTACAATTTGTCTCTGGAAAAAAAAAATACAAATACGAAAAAAATTACAGGTGCACGAGATAGACATGCACTTTAAAAAATATTTAGTTGCATTTTTCCTTTAACCCTCTCAACTCTCAACCTTGAATTCCCTTTTAGTATTTTACTCTGGCTAACGCTAGACGATTTTACTCGTCATTGGAAGGCCGCTCGCCCGGGTTGAAATGGTTAAAAATTTTGCACAACTTAATATTCCATTTTCTATGTTACAATTTATTGCATCTTTTTTATACCATTCAATTAATACTAAAGGCTGTTTTCCACTAGGCGATATTTTTCGAGCGAATATTTTTTCGCCTTGTGGAAAACCGCCTTAACGCGTTGTTGTGCTGTTTCTTTTTCAGACGAGGAGCAGTTCTTGTAAAAGACAGTAATCGCTCTGACTGGATTTATATTATAAAGTCGGTACGTGTTCATGATCACCTATAATTTGCATGAGAAACAAGATAAACAGATAAGAAAATAGTCAGATATATTATAGATGGATTAGTAAATAAGAATATAAAAATTAAGAATGGTATAAGAAGGCAAAATTATTATTATTATTATTGTTATTGTTATTGTCGTTGTCGTTGTCGTTGTCGTTGTCGTTGTCGTTGTCGTTGTCGTTGTCGTTGTCGTTGTCGTTGTCGTTGTCGTTGTCGTTGTCGTTGTCGTTGTCGTTGTCGTTGTCGTTGTCGTTGTCGTTGTCGTTGTCGTTGTCGTTGTCGTTGTCGTTGTCGTTGTCGTTGTCGTTGTCGTTGTCGTTGTCGTTGTCGTTGTCGTTGTCGTTGTCGTTGTCGTTGTCGTTGTCGTTGTCGTTATCGTTATCGTTATCGTTATCGTTATTGTTATTGTTGTTGTTGTTGTTGTTGTTGTTGTTGTATTTAACTCTTGGCAATAGGGAAGCTGTCGGATTCTGAAAAAGTTAAAAGAAGTGCAATCACGTTTGACAGAGCATCAAAACAGGGTTGTGGGTTTTGAACGAGGTAGGTTGGTCACTTTTATCTGGTATTAAAATACTCATTAATAATTCATGACCAAAACACAAAAGAAATCAATACCGTATCAGTGGTTATAAATCGGATACAGCATCGTCCTGATTTACATAAACTTTAACTTCGATTTTCTCGACTAAAACAGATCGTATCCCCAAATAGTTGGTGAACTTGATTACTTAGATGCCTTTGTATTTTAAGAAAGATACAGTATTCGTAACCGAGCTGTATCTGATTTACTACGGCTCACTTGCAGCTCGCTTGCAGCTCGCCTTGTAAATCAGATACAGCTCGGCTGCTCATGCTGTATCCATGACAGACATGGTTATGTGGGCACGCACGATGGAATTATTTCCGTTACTAGAAATACATGAACGCAACAACCCCTCACCCGCTTTATATGCATTTTTTAACCCCCCTTCTCTCCCCCCCCCCCCCTCTAATTTCTGTTTTTTGTTGTATTAATGAACACAGATATCAGCAAACAACCAGAAAATTAGTTAGCAAGGTTCGTCTGTAGTCGTGTATTATTTCTATGGTATTGACACACCGAAAGGACATGCAATGTCAATATTAAAAAAAAACAAAAAACGAGATGAACCAAATGACAAATTTTCATTCAAAAATATATATAAACAGTGGCCAAGACACAAATCACACAATGTCAACGTACTAGCGTTGAAAGACAATTCTAGACAATATATTATTTATATTAATTTTCATTTTCAACATTTCTTCTGTTTTAACTCAGCTAAACTGTTAAATACGAATCTCCTACCGTTAAACTTTCTTCTGCTTTTGTGACCACAAACACTGCCAATTCAGTCAACTCTTTTCGGATTGTTTTTCTCGTTCGCGATTTCTTACTTTTTTCGTTGTTGATACATAAATATGACAAGGCATCATTCAGTTCTCTTCATGATCTAAAAAGCCGTTTGTTTCAAAATTTCTTCACCGTTCCCTCTCGAGTTATGTAGAATACACCAGAGCAAAATTCTTTACCGGCTTTGAACAGTTTCAGGACACCTTCTTCTTTCAGTTACATTTCGGTCGGCATCGTTTTCGGTCTTTATTGTATTAATTTTTAGGATTTTTCCAGAGGTTTTAAGTCGTATTTATTGTTGTCTGTTTCTCGCTGCCATCTCTTGTTAGCCTTCTTTCTTTGGTCTTTTTTCATAGTAATATTAATGTACATTTTAGCTGAAGCCATTTTTTCTGGCAAAGATTTCTTTCGTCATGATCGTTGAAAAACTATTTTGTAATCCAACCGAAATTATAAATTATAATTTGCTGACGTAAATTTAAATAATTTGAATAATTTAACGGATTAGTTACCAGTACCCTGCTATTCGAACTGCGCAAGTTGTGGATTTGATAACATATATATAGATATAGATATAGATATAGATATAGATATATATAAACATCTCGCAGAATTTCTTTCCCACTTGCTTGTAATTTCGCGTGTACTCCACGCGTGTCGAGATTAGCACCCTCACCCGGGCTCCGGGCCTTCGGCCCTACGCCCAGGCTTGGGGACAACTAACCAACGGATCTTCCTTTTCCAGTATTCTCTATATTTCTAACGTTAGTTGTAGTCAAATAATAACGCCATTTCGAACGTTATGAAAATGGCCTATTATACCAATTTAATCGTCTTGAAAAGAATTCGTTATAAGCAATGCTGAATTTGAAAACGTAGTTGCGATGATATCTATATTTTTATAGCTAATAATAAATGTCAAATATTTCTTAGCTACACCATAAATTTAATGCCATTAAAAATGTGAGCCCAAGATTGAACCCGTACTGCAGCTAGGTTGTACCAAGCTGTACCCGCATGCACACACACACGCGAGCCTAACGCTGTATATAACAGTTCAGCTATTACATGTACATGCAGCTAGAATTGCACAACAGCTTAACAAGTTGGGAAAAATTATAGCATACCCGGTATTGTATTTGCGTCACTAAAATTAACCAAAAGTTAACGGGTATTCTATAACCACTTCACAAATCGTTGCTGCAGCTTATTGGTCACAAACTTGTTTCTTCTTGATAAATTTAATTGCATTGTTACAACATGTTAACAGATTTGCTGCAAACCTGTATAACAATCTCTGTGCACACATTTTTTTATCTCTCTTCCTCTAGTATCTAGTCGAATTACCAATTCCACTGAACAGTTCAATAAACTACGAATGACAATTTCCGCTTTGAATGCGTTCAAACCAAGACGCTCAGCAACTAGTGAGGCTATACTTAACAACATCAATGACATCAATGATGGGCAAAGTGAAGTTAAATCAAAAGAATCTGATGCAATCGAGAAGGTTGCTGAAGCGCAAATTTCACAAGGAAAGAAATCGTCTGGAAGAAGATCAGCAGAAGAAAAGAGTCGAAAGCGACGAGGAAGTAATGTTGATAGACAATCATCAATGCCAATTAGTAATAAACTGGACAGAAAGGTAAGTCATCGTAAAAAATATTTGAAAAGTAAAAAAAGCGTCGCGCGCAATTATCAAGTTATTATTAATAAATTATATGTACAGACAGACAGACAGACAGACAGACAGACAGACAGACAGACAGACAGACAGACAGACAGACAGACAGACAGACAGACAGACAGACAGACAGACAGACAGACAGACAGACAGACAGACAGACAGACAGACAGACAGACAGACAGACAGACAGACAGACAGACAGACAGACAGACAGACAGACAGACAGACAGACAGACAGACAGACAGACAGACAGACAGACAGACAGACAGACATTAAAACGCTATTAATTCACGTAAAATGTTCATACACGTATAGAAATCCGTTGATTTTCCGTCACTCAGCGAATCTGATAAATCAACAGTCAATGCTACTAGCTCGTGGCTTAAACTTCGTTCAGTGATAGGAAACCAAAACAGGAAAACCAACATAACAAAAAGAAGAACGTCGAAGAGCAACAAAAGTCTGGGGAAAAAACGTACGTATATATATATATATATATATATATATATATATATATATATATATATATATATATATATATATATATATATATATATATATATATATATATATATATATATATATATATATTTGTGAAATTCATTAATAATTCATGAGTTTTGCAGCCAATCCAATTTCAGAAATTACGTCACATGTATACCCCTGTAAACCCCATACAAACTAAAACCATTGATGCTAATTAGTTACAACCACTAGTGGATGTATACTCTTCTGATACAACCACTGGTGCTTGTAACTAATTAGCATCTCAATATCCCAAAGGGATTTTTACTGTTTATTCATTTCACAAGTTGTTTACAACACTCGCGTCCTTGTTGTATTGAATATACGATCACGCGCCTTCGGCTCGTGATTGTATATTCAATACAACACGGCCGCTCGTGTTGTAAACATTACATATATATATATATATATATATATATATATATATGTGAAATTAGGTTTGTTGCAATTTCAGTCATGCAGGTTATTTTGCTTGCCATTCCATGAATTATTTTGTTTTTAATATAATAAACTTAGACTTAAACGGTGCCTATTAAACTATAAAGTAAGCCTTGAAAGAACACTTACAATGACAAAGATGAATAAATTTATGCTTGCATAAACATTCTTTTATCTCTACTAGTATAACATATCTCTATATTTTAAACATTTTAGACGAACAGGAAGAGCTGCCATCGAACACGCTTTCCTTTCTAGACGAAGAAGACACAAAGGTAGGTGCTGTGTTGGTGGCACACTGGTTAGCGCATACACCTTTCACCTATATATTTGACCAGGATTCGGTTCAGTTATCGGATTAAAATTTCACCTTGGCCCATGCAAGAAATAATAGATTAAACACGAGATCTATTACTTACTAGGGATTCCAAATACGAGAAAAAATATATGGAAAACCGAAGGCGTAGCCCCGCATGAAACACGATAGACGAATGTTTGATCTTGCTTCTCAAACGCGTAATCTAAGTCTAGTTAAAATAAAATAAATTAAAATAAAATAAATGAAGTAAACTAAAATAAAATAAAAAAGAAGAGGTGTTGATTTATTATTTATTGCATATTTTTGTGTTTTATTGATTTCAATATGCATGCAGATTAAGAAATGTGATCCAGTTCACCCCAAGTTTCCTACAGGTTTTCATTGGATATCAAAATTGATGCATGTTTTTCAAACAACACTCGTCTTAAAAAGCATAACATTCTGCATTGAATGCATGATACTAATGATGTGGTATACGTTTGTCGATTGGCTACGAGAATTCGTGACTCACCGGCCAAACACAGCAAGTTTGAGACCCCGTTTACACGATGCAGGTAGTACAATTTGAAAACGGAACAAAATCATGCCGTTTAGGCCTTGCGTTTACACGATACCGACACAAAAATGACATGAAAACAGCACGAAATGAAGACGGGTTCCTTGACGGCATGAAATGAAAACGGAACACTAACCGGTATCGTGTAAGAGGCTCGTGCCGTAACAGTTTGATGACGGTAATCACAATACATACGACCACAGTATTCGGGTCAGCAGCATTCACAAAGTCTTCTCAATTCTCATTGGAGGAGAATAGTCATGCACAGGCTAATCCGTCATTATATTATACCAGCACCGTGTAAACGCAAGACTTTCTGGCCTGTATTTACACACCGGCATGATTTTGTTCCGTTTTCAAATTGTACCGGCACCGTGTAAACGGGGTCTGAAGTATAGTTTAGCTATATTACGACACTAATAGGGTTATCCAGTATAAATAAAGTTATTTTAAACAAAAAAAAACAGCTACTCTCTTTGCAAAAGATCCAAAGCTGAAAACCAGAAATTTCGACAGTAATCTAAATTTCATAATTGACATTTGGTAGACGTTCGTCAAGCTTAATTACTCAGGAAAGATTCCTGAGATCCCAGACAGGATTCGAACGGGCAACCTTCCAATGACAGGTTAGACGCTCTAACCATTGAACCACTAAGGTTCATATCACAGTTTTCAGACTATGGCAAGTGCACGCAGAAGTTCTTTTTGTGCTTCGTCATTTTACACACTAAAATGTCACATTGCACGCCAAATGCAAAAATTTTCTTTAATTGCTACATGCCACTTTGTAGCAAGTTAAAAGAAGTACTCGACTACTTGCTCTAAGCTCTGTAACTTCTGTTCTGAGACTTATTTTAATCATTAGACACAACTCAAGAGACAAGAGTAATTGAGTCAAGAAATAGTTCATCAAAACCCGGAAGTTGCTGGTTGATTATCGCCAAGGCACCTGTCCGTTTGCACGCGATGTACGCCACTAAAATGTTTTTGCACTCGCGAGATCTTGTCGAGTTCTGCCAAATACTCTGCAAACTGGTAATAACTCAGATGGAGTGCTTAGGTTGCACTTGCAACTAACCGGTCATTAGAAGGTTGCAGGTTCGAACCCTCTCTGATGTTCAGAAATCTTTTCTGAGTAATTGAGTTTGACGACATTACACCCAGCTGGCAAACTTACCACATGCACTACATGTATACGTACAACTTATCATATCATTTTGAACTTTATGTTAAATAATTTTTATTTTGTAGAAAGAGGAACTCGCCCCTCTGGAACAATCAGACCACAAGCCAGTCTTTGTTGAAGTAGCTACTTTGACCAAAGGAGATACTTTTGTAAGTAGTAATCATGCACCGGCACGCTTGTTTGACTCAATAACCAATCAGAGTGCGTGTTGTCGTTCATTTACTTTCGGTTATAATGGTATATACTGAACATGCAACAGTTCATAATTAGCACATTTCACGTCTATAGTTGGTACCGTTTATTTGGAATAAAACACACGTTCTCTTCATTTCAATAAAAGTCATTCAGTAATATGAACTGGGTAGTTGTCTTATTGTGAATTGAAAATTAAATTGTATTGTGTATTCTATTGTTTTGTTTTGTTTTGTTTTGTTTTGTTTTGTTTTGTTTTGTTTTGTTTTGTTTTGTTTTGTTTTGTTTTGTTTTGTTTTGTTTTGTTTTGTTTTGTTTTGTTTTGTTTTGTTTTGTTTTGTTTTGTTTTGTTTTGTTTTGCATTTTATTATATCTTGCATTCAACATCAAGTCGTAACGAAATTTTTTTCAGGGAGTAAACTTCATGTTTTTTGAAAATCAGCCAAGCTTAAGTTTGGTAAGTGTCTCATATTACGCTTGAATCATTTTCTCGGCATGCACAACCACAATGCCCCATTTAATACCGCACTACACCACCCCACACCACACACAACACTCTGCACTCCACTACACCACACAGACTACACTCTGCACTGCACTGCACTGAACTGCACTACCCCACACCACACTCTGCCCTCCACAACACCACACACACTACACTCTGCACTGCACTACACTACACCACACCACACCACACACACTACACTTTGCACTGCACTCCACTACACCACACATACTACACTCTGCACTGCACTCAACTCCACCACACCACACACACTACACTCTGCACTGCACTACACTACACCACAAACACTACACCCTACACTGCGCCGCACTGTACTACACCACACACACTCCACTCTGCCCTCCACTGCCCTCCATTGCACTCTGCACTGCACTGCACTGCACTGCACTGCACTGCACCCTGCACTACACCCTGCACTACACCCTGCACTACACCCTGCACTACACCCTGCACTACACCCTGCACTACACCCTGCACTACACCCTGCACTACACCCTGCACTACACCCTGCACTACACCCTGCACTACACCCTGCACTACACCCTGCACTACACCCTGCACTACACCCTGCACTACACCCTGCACTACACCCTGCACTACACCCTGCACTACACCCTGCACTACACTACACTACACTACACTACACTACACTACACTACACTACACTACACTACACTACACTACACTACACTACACTACGCTACGCTACGCTACGCTACGCTACGCTACGCTACGCTACGCTACGCTACGCTACGCTACGCTACGCTACACTACACTACACTACACTACACTACACTACACTACACTACACTACACTACACTACACTACACTGCACTACACTACACCCTGCACTACACTACACCCTGCACTACACTACACCCTGCACTACACTACACGCTGCACTACACACCCTTCACTGCACTCTGCACTGCACTCTGCACTGCACTACACTACACCCTGTCCTGCACTCCACACTGCACTGCACTGCACTGCCCTGCACTGCACTGCACTGCACTGCACTGCACTGCACTGCACTGCACTGCACTGCACTGCACTGCACTGCACTGCACTGCACTGCACTGCACTGCACTGCACTGCATCACACCGTGCGACACAAATCTCTAGGAAACTGAAAACTTTATAACTACTACTACAAACCACATATCTTATAGAAACAGTACATATGAAAAGCAATACGCATAAACTCAAATAATGAACGTTATTTCGGTTCAAGTTATCAACATCATTAGTAAACCTAACTACATATTTCAGGTTAGCAATGGAGTTGAATGCATCGTAATATCAAAGAAGTTATTTCTCAGTCATTGTACGGAAGCAATGAAACGAAGGCTATTGTTGGAGGTAACTGTAGTATATGTTCACTTTGTAACAATACCTTCAAAGCAACGGTTGGCCTAGATTATAGTCTTAGCATCTTGCATATGATAGACAGAAGTGGTTATTAAATTGGTAACCGAAACTTAATGAATATAAAAAATATCGATTCAATAGGTTTTACTATACATGGAAAATCTAAAAAAATCAATTCAAAATTAATAATCCATAGAACACTCTTTCAAAATTTTAGCGAATGTTATCCGGATAAATTTTTGAGATTAAAAAACAGTTCTGTCCTATATATATTTTTGAAAAAAATGGTTATGATGTTCAACCTTATCTAATGTATTTCAATAGACCTTTCCGCATGAAGTGAATGGATCACGTGATCTTTCTTTTTGGCAAATCTGATTGGCTAATTTCCAATGTTTGTCCGACATTTTGCGAGAGCCAAATCTCTCAACGCGTTATCCACGCACTTCATGCGGAAAGGTGTATTATTTGTGAAGAAATTTCCAAACTAAACGTCTGATATTTGTGTATGTGAATTTTTGTGAAATCAACATCTTCGATAGAAGAAATTTGTTCATAATCTAAGTATCCAATTTCAAAAAAATGAAATAAATGTGTTATGTACTTTTCGAGATGTTACTAATAAGTGCCAAAGTTGCCTTTGTGACATTACAAAATATGGAAAGATTAGGATTGAATATATAGACCAGGTGAGGTATGCCGTTAGATTACTAATACTAAAATGCGTGTTATGAATAGTTGTCCAACTGTATATACATCAATCATCAAGCACTCTAACCAAGCGATTAATTTCTTCAAAAACGGATAAGCTATGACAAACTTTGATAGTTTATAGCTCAAAGACTATCCAGCAGATTTGATTGAAATTTTTAATGCTGCTGTCTTGCATGCTGATCTGTTCAAAACCGCTAAAAGATTTTTAGTTTTGTATACACTTTAAAAGAATCCACGCATGTTTGAACAAATAAGCCTCATGGGCGTCGCCATCTTGGATTTGAAGTAAAATAGTTGCACTTATTGTCCTGAAACCATTGTTGTGGAATAATAAAGCTTGGTTTGCATATAATCGCTACGATCGCCACGACCGTTCAATAATTAGGGACCTTAAGCAAGCTATGACGACGACGGCAATTAAGTTACTGCATTTAAAAGAAACCATGGATCAGGACATCGTATATTGCATGCTATATGTATTTTGTAAGATCTTTAAAAGGCAGCCATAGCGTCAACAACGTGACGTATGATAGATTAACGCCTGAGTAAACTAACAACTTTTGCTAATCCTTGCCACAACGTCGTCTTGAAAGCGTGGAAACGCTTTGTTGACGTTGTATGTGCAACGAGGACGGTGTTGGGATTACTCTTGGGATTGCAAATTATTCAACGCTTTGTTTTGGTTGAAAAATACTATTGTACTTGGGTCGTCGTCGTGACGTTCGCCTTGTGCTTGCTTAAGGTCCCTATACTAACTTGGCGATCGCAACATTCGTGTCGCTGTTTCAATATGATCACTGATCGCGGCCATTGTTTTAATGGTCCACTGAATGGGATCCATTGCTGATCGCGGCCATTGTCTCAATGGTCCGCACTGGCAGGGATGCATATTGATCGCCAAGATCGCTGAGATTGCAAAATCACCGTTTCCATATAAAACACAACGATAGCCACGATGGAACATCTTCAGCGATCGTAGCGATCCTTGCGTCAGTGCTTTCCATATGATCCCTACGATCGCTGAGATCGCCGAGTTGATTTTTGAGCGATCGTGACGATTATATGGAAACCAGGCTTAAGTGTGACTATTTTACGTCATCAAATCCAAGATGGTGACGCGCATAATGCATAATAGGCTAGCTTCAGGGTGTTGCGCGCGCATCATTTTTTAAAACAACTGGCAAGCTCCACTCAAAATAAACATACTGTTTAAAATCAACAAAGTATAGATTCAGTTTCTGGATGTTTAACACTGTTATTCTGCTGTTGTTGGCTCGCTAGCAAGTCTGTTTGCCATTGCTTACTTTGTGGGGAGCCCGCCAAGAGCCCGCCAATTCCTTTGCAAAATGATGCGCGCGCAATACCCTGAAATTCGCCTATTGTCCAAAAATGCGGGGATTCCTTTAGAAAGGGAATTATTTCCACGTCGCGTAACATACGCTCAAAACATTCGAAGCATTAAAAATGATACTCAGCAAGATCGTTGTGGACTTCGCGGCCTTTCTCGCCATTGCATAGGAGAAAGTATGAGCATCGTTCCTCTTCAGACTTGCCTTTCAGCTCCGTCATCTCAAAGAGAGACCAATGTTCCTCGAACTTGCGAAAGTTCTCGCTCACATTCCCGTCTAGCTTTAGAGACTTGGGTGCTGCCCATTGAATATTTCCTGATGCCATTGTTGTTCTTTTAATGGCATCCCACTCCTGACACCATGTAATGCTTCTGTGAGTTAAGGAAATAACTTTATTCGGCAGTGTGTGATACACGTTGTGCTATAGTTCTCGTGACTGTGCGACTGACATGCAAATTAATATACCTACAGTACGTGTTAGTGATTAATAACATAATGTCAATCAACTTAATTAGTGCGGTCAGCATATATTAGCATATATTACAAAAGCTCGATTTTCAGCTGCATCTCCGGCCCCGGTACTTACCTC
The DNA here is from genome assembly GCA_964035015.1 of Corallium rubrum. Lineage (NCBI taxonomy): Eukaryota > Metazoa > Cnidaria > Anthozoa > Scleralcyonacea > Coralliidae > Corallium > Corallium rubrum. The sequence goes on from OZ036011.1 coordinate 805,424, forward strand.
CCCCGAAATCACAACTATATACGGACTCGCGAGTTTGTCGATATCGATTTGCACTAATCACAAACGTGCCTGTACATTTTCAGCAAGCATATATATTATTATGGATGATTGCATGAATGACCCTGTCAGTTCAAAATAGTAATCAATAGAGTGCTGATGAGTGAGGCATACGATCGCATTTTAGAAACGTTTAGGATTTACTAAAAGATTTACAAAGGCAAGCTGTAGAGAAATTGGTTAATGGCCAATATATTCGTCTTTCAACCTTACAGGAACACGGAAGGCACATATATTTCACTCAGCTTCTATTGTTTTTAATATGCGTGAAATCAATTTATGCAAAACGTCACAGACGCGTCCTATGGCTCACGCGTCCAGCCGTCTTTTTCGGGGAAGTATGTATGACGGGCCCCGCGAGAAAGCTGGAAATCGATCCAAACGCATGTGCGGATGCAGTGGCGTGGTGGCGGTCTTCAATGGTGGGAGATCTGAAATCTGTAATTTTTTGTGTTTTCTATGAAGTTTTATAATCTTCAGAATTCTGTAAAATCTCACTCCAAAGTGCAGGAAATGGCATATCAGAGACTCTAGATTTCAAAATTTTCCGGGGGACCATGCCCCCAGGCCCCCCTAGATGTTTGGCGCTACTTTGGCATGCGTTCGCGTTCGCATTGGCGTCGCCTTTGAGAGAACCGGTTGTTTGTTGTAAAATGATATATTGCTATTTGAGTTATTTTAAAACAAAAAATGTGCTCATTTATCAAATACATTTTTTGGGAGGGGGAGAGGGGGGGGCGCGAAAGCTAATCTGGCCACCCCAGCCTGATACTTGCCACCACGCCACTGTGCGGATGGCATACTTGTTCCCAGCCTCCGACTAAAACAACTGTAGATTCATGTTCTAAGGATTTAGGGTGAAGGAAAATTCGAGTGTAGAATATATACATTTTAAGACCAAACCGGGAGCAGTTGCGAAAAATGCAACTACACAGGCCCTCCGGCAGGAATTGAACCCACGACCTTGCGATTCTAGTGCAAGATTCGATTGAATGCCCGCTACAGTGTTGTTTAACCGTTGCGTGTTTTTATTTTCTCCAGGAGCAGCCATTCCCAGACGACGAAACACTTCAGAGAAACCTTCAAGACAAAATAAACTGGGAGACCTTCAAAACGAAAACCCTGCACAGTACAATCAACAACCTTCCACCGTCTTGTCGTCGAGCAAGTCTGCCTGATGTTACAAACGATTAATCAACTGGCTAATTAAATTTATACGATAACATACAGTTAATTGCTTTATTGATATTTACCAAGGTAGTTGTAGGAATTTCCCATATTTTGGTGAGCTGCGCCTATTCCTCTTTTGTCACCGAGTTCTTCAGCAATATCCAACTGTTTAGTGTTTACGATGGGAATCAACTGATTTTTCCATAGTCCCTGGAAATAAATTGTCTGGAAGCGCGGCCAAAGTCTTTGTTCTAGGTTCTTGTTCACGTTTGTGAACCTTATTTCACCTTAACGCTTGCTGAACACATTGTATTTTTGGTATAATGAAGCAATCAACCAATAGCAGCGTTGCTTTATAAATATTAATGAACGTAAAACAAAAGATTGCGCACCTTATTTGCCACCCTCAACCTAAATTGTAGCTCATTGTTAACCGCTTTGATGTTTGACGCGTCTCCAGACAATATAATTCTAGGGACTATGATTTTTGGTACTCACCAATGTTGTTGTAGACAATTCCCATACTTGCGTGGACTCAGTCTATTCCTCCTTCGTCATCAAGTTTTTCATAAATCTCCAAGCTTTTTCGGTGGCAGTCATTTTTCGGTGGCTTTTTCATATTCATCAATATGGCAGTAGGCAAATCCTATAACTCCGAAAGTTGATCTTTCCCATTCGTTAAAACCTACTTTTTGACCAATGACCACGGACGGCTTCACGATTACGGTTACGTTGTGAAACCTTACGCTACGTTGTGAGACCTTACGTTACAATACATTGTGAGACCTTACGTTATGTTGTGTGAGACCTTACGTTACGTTGTGAGACCTTACGTTACGTTGTGAGACCTTACCGATACGGTGAGACCCTACGTTACGCTGTAAGACCTTACGTTACGTTATGAGACCTTACGTTATGTTGTGAGACCTAATGTTACGCGTTGTGAAATGTAACATTACTTGCATTAACAATTGAACATGGCTTTTCTCACGTGCGAAAAATAGCACGCGTAGTTGGTTTGCGTGTGTACAAAAATCTGAAATTTGTACACTCGGCTACACTCGACATTGGCCCCGAGCGTGCAAACATCTGGAAATTTTGTACTGTGGTTCTAATTATTGATCAACTGGTCTGTGGACATGAACTAAAAGTGTGCAGCACACGTCTCTAAATGCACAAGTATATTTAATCGTATTTACAGGGCAACCATTACGACCTTGGGGGTGTAAAATGCTCAATTGCCAGCGGGGCATTACGATATAATCAATCTTCCACACCGCACTTTTTCTCGAGAGCCTGGAGTTACAACATGTAAATTAACAACACACAAGCTAGCAAATGCGTCGTGTTTGGGAAATCAACATAGCTGTTTCTCTGCCTCCTCCACAGTCCCTCATTGCGTCATGGACAGGTCACACACGATCAGAAATTGCGGCTGTCGATGGGGACATAATCCAAGCTGACCACTGACCTGTATATAACTGGACCGCTTGCTCTTGCCAAAAAAGTGTGGCGATTTGAACATGGTGTCAAATGGCGAATTTGAGTCCTGCTCATGGGAGCAGTCACTGACCAGTGCTTGACACTGGTCTTTAGGCGTTTTATGCTATGTTAATATGTTCTCGTAAAAAAACAAATTTTTTGTTTGAAAATTGATCTAAACTGGCCACGTTTTTTTCAGTTTAATATATTTTTACGCTCCGTTGTTGGCAAATAGTAACACCTGGAGAACACCAGCTTATAGTAAGTTCAGTTAAAACTTTCAATGTAGTCTGTCGAAATACAAAATAAATGTTTTACATCGTACGTTTTCAGTATATGATTGATGTTTCGGGCTTAAGTTTTAATAAGCTTAACAGTTATGTTTACTTCGTATTTGCTTGCCTTCACTGGCCCTCACTCACTGGAACATTTCAACATAAGGACAGAATTTTTCGCAAGATTTGGTATATGTTTTACAACGAGAAATACTGATGTTTTACAACAGTAAACTCATTAAATCCTTTTCGAAAAGTACTAAAATGTGCCGAAAGCCCACAAAAAGTGTTAAAATACAAGCCGTTGAATTGCCGGCCTGGTACTCACTTGTCAGTTCAGTTGTCATTTCTTCGTTTTGGCAACAAAAACAATTAAATATATGCAACAACAAAACCGAGTAACCGACAGGAATTAACAATATAACTGCTTGGTGCATTTATTTCTGTACCTTTTTTAACCTTTCGAAAAAGATTTGTTGTGTTTATCTTTGAAAATATCAGCGAGTCAAGGATTCTTTCCTTCATTTTCACGGGATATTTTATAAAGCCTGCGTCTGTAATCCAGTCGAAATCGCGGTCAGTGTTGTCTACCATGAGCAGAAGGACTCAAATTCGCCATTTGACGCCACGTTCAAATGGCCACACTTTTCATAACTCAAAGATAATAGGAGCAAGCGGTCCAGTTATATACAGGTCAGTGAGGCTAACCTGTTTTACCTGTTTTGCGTGTAAACGTCATCAATACACGGCCGACAGGAGCGAGGACACCCCGAGCTGAAAGTCAAACATCTCCGCTCAAAATACTAGCTCGACCATAATTCTTCCACGAGCGCATAGCACGAAGGTTGGGCTTGCCATAGAATACGGTTTGTTGACAACTCGTGGAATTTTCGCGATGTACGAACCCATTACCCTTCTCAAATCACCCGATCCGCACGTTGAACCTAATAAACTACTAGATATTATATACACATTGTATCCAGTAAGTTACTGGAAATTGTTTAATTGTAAGATGCGCCAATTAACGGATTAAAATTCACTGCGCATCCCACAATCTTTGCCAAGAACTGTTGACCATAAATTACAAACACTATTAGGGGGGTTGCTCGGGGAGGAGGAGGATAAAAAACACCCCGACACTTTTCAGGTTAGGGTTAGGGTTACCCCCGGGAAATTCACACTTTTGAGATTAGGGTTAGGGGGTTCGGGGGGAAGGGTTTCATTAATAACCTCTTTATTAAACAATTTCCACTAACTTACTGGATACAATGTGTATATAATATCTAGTGGTTTATTAGGTACAACGTGCGGATCGGCTGCTCAAATTCATCAGTTTCAAATGTCTTCAGAGAACTCACTTGAGCCAGCACGCACGTGGACTGCGAACTGCCCCATGAAAGTGGCCGATTTTCTATGCGATTTCCGATCGTGCTTTTGAGAGGGCCTGCAAGATCTTGTAAACAAAATGGCGAGCGATCCCATTACAGACTACAGTTTTGGAAATGGTTTCCGGTCGCTGTTCGACAAACGTACGTCCGAGTTCTTTTAACTCTGTGACCCACCAGGAAATTAGTTCGGTCTAAACTTTCTTACAGATGACGATGAAGAAATCAGTATGTTTTAGAGTTACCGGCCTTCTGCCTATAGTATTTTAGCGACAAAAATGAATTGAAGGGAAAAATATCTGCCGAACAAAAGCAAATTCGACGGTCAGGAAAGTACAGGTTTTCTTATTGTTTTGTTGGGTTTTTTTGTTTTATTGAGCTATCGAAGACTGTCAGCTGACCAAGCGTTAATGAGATTAAATATTAATTTTGTTAAATTGTAGGTTATAGTGTAGCCTAATTCAAGTTTTAGCTGTTGTGGAAACCGAAGAAGTAGCTATGAACTCAAGATCGGGTCTCCAGGTAGACTACAAATGCATTTTCGTTGATTATTCCTGCCAAAAATTGACAAAGTTCAACTGTAATTTCTTTTATCATTTATTTATTCATTTTAAACTAGGATTCGCACAAGTCTTCAATGTCCTTCAAAACCTTCGGATATTCTTGGTTTTCATCTGACGTCATGGCGGCCATGTTGGTGCACAGGAACAATGAAATGGCGACCATGTTGGTGCACAATCTTTATCCTATGGGAATTTAACTCTATTCTTATTCAAATAGTTTGTATTGTTTCACCACTCCAATGGGGCCAGAGATCACATGAAAACCGAGAATAGCCATGACTATTAACAATGGGTAGTTAACTATGCAAATTTATTCCGTGCCAAGTTTTGCCAAATGTCCATGATGCAACGAGGGTCTGCGGAGGAGGCAGGAGATATCCGGAAAATAGACTATTCATTAATTTCGCACAATATAATGCAGTTTTAGTTTAATCAACAAATGTAAGATTACACGCACTTCTACACTCAAATCGCACTAAATCATGTTCACATTATAGTAAAACATATATTAGCTGTTGGATAGTCATCAATCCAATACTAAGATAAACCAGTAGGTAAATAAAATAACTTGATAAAACCCCAACACAAATAGCTATGTCCGATTGTACAGTACTCCATGTGAACAGGTTGTTTAAAGTTCAGAATGTTTCTTTTTGTCTTCAAAGTACTCCTCGGGCGTGTGGAAGGCAATACCAACATTCTCTGCAAACCTTTTGTCGGAGTCACTAATGTCGCCTTGTCTCCCGGCTGCGTCTCCTACATAGAAGGCGTTAGTCATATCAATGGTCTTGAACTGATTCAAGGTACAGCTGTAATACTCCCACATGCCCTTCTTGGGTTTGCGGTAGTTGTTTTTCTCGGTGGCTGCTAGGACGAACATGGGTAAGCCAAGTTCAGCTGTTATATGTTCGATCTTTGTCATCCACTTCTCCTTGTCTTGGGCACCCGTACTAATCCCTGCTTGATTGCTCATTATAACGTTGTTGATATGTTTGTTATTGTTCGCCGTTAAAGTCAGCTTGACACGAGTTGACGTGAATACCCAATCGTTCTCATCTATTGGGAAGTCTTCGCCGCTCTTTGTTTTGGTAATTGTTCCATCTAAATCAAAAGATGCAACTTGTTCGCTGGAATATATGTCAGCTCTTGTCTCGTAGATCAGGAGACCACCGGAGAGTTCCGTCCACCATCCATCTTGAGTGTTGAGAGGTGGGTACTTTCGGGCATAGCGGCGACCTGAGCTAGCATACACAGTTTCAAGTAGATAGCCAGCTAACTCTTCATACCAATCTGTGCCTGGATTGGAGATCATCGATCCAGTACGAACGAACGCAGATGATCTGGTACCATCCCGAGCGATGACTTTCTTTGTTGAGACATAGTCGCTCAAAGGTAATTCCAGGTTTGGTTCAGTGTAAATCCATTCACGGTTGGGGTCATCTACGTACTTCAGAATGGAGCACATTTCCGCTTGGCAGTTCAACGTAAAGCAGTGTTCGGAGCCCGAAACCCTGCCCCCCTCACCACTCCAGGAACCGGCCTTGGTCCACAGGTTATTGGGATCGACATCCGGATAGGCCTGGCACCACACGGCGAACACATACGAAGAAACTTTATGTTTCGGTGTAGGTTCTCGACCATCCACGCTCGCTTCTTCTCGATTAAACTTCGGATAACCTTTAGCATTGCAGCCATCTCTTGGGTCCGTGCCGAGCGTTGTAATGGCAACTAGGTCAGCAATCTGGCGTTCATTAACATCTTGGTTACAAACCAATGACCATTTAAAAATCAAGGCTGAAGTGTCTTTTCCGGTTGATACCCACTCGAACGACATTGAAACTTTAACACACTTAGAGGCTAACTTTACCGAGGCTTTGTCTACTTTGTGGGGTGCTTTAGACTTGTTCTTGTCCTTGGGAATTGATAGTTCTTTGCGAACTGCAACATTCACGTATTTCAGGTATTGAAACTTGAGCATGTCTGCTAGTTTTTCCCCCATGGCGTAAAGTGTGGCGGCTGGATTGCCATCAATTTGTGTAGCAAATGCTGAGGCGTCACAGACTCTGAGATTGGAGACTCCTCTGACTTGTAAGAATTCATCGGCGCATTCGGGAATTTTACACGTGCCGACTGGATGAAGAGCAGAAACCAGCATTCCCCTCATCCAAGCATTCAGCTTATCATCTGTGTCGACATCTAATCCTGGTGCTACTTCGTCTAACACCAAATCTTTCAAATCTTCCGTAACGTCTTTTCCAAAGAACATCTCGCGCAGCAACCGTATTTGATCTCGAAAAAGCTTGGAGACTTTCTTGAATTCGTCAGTAGCTACGCCATTTTCAGTATAAGACCATGCATATTCGACCTTGGGTTTATCGAATATATGTGACGTCACTGCTTTGACTGAACCACGGTATTCTGGCCATTGGTCAATGATGCGAATGGTTCCTTCGTGAGTATCGGTTGAGTCCTGACGCGGTTCATCGATTTCGTATTCGTGTTCATTTACTTCATACTCCGGAGGATCAGCTGTACATAGTGGGCCTGTCTCGTCAAAAAGTTTGGAGTTCCCCATCACATAGAGTTGGATGTCGGACATTTCATTTGGTGTACGCGAGACATTGGAGCGATAATGCATGATCCATGAAAATGGTCCATTGATGGATGCCAAATCCTTTGTTTTATAGATGGTTCCATCAATATTGACTTCCGGTATAGGGTGGCCTTCGGACGTACAACACAAGTCATCGGATTCCGAGCTAAGTTTGAGAACGTATGGTACTGATATATGGTCCCATAAGTTTTGACCAACATGTTCGTTATGAGCAACTAGGTTTACGCCAATGTCTTTAATAAGTTGCCTCGGTCCAACTCCACTGACTTGAAGCAGATGTGGACTATCAAATGATCCTGCGCCCAAGATTACTTCTTTACGTGCATTCGCTACTTTAATTTGACCAGTCGCTTCATCCCAATATGATACCCCTACAGCCTTTTTATCATCGTCAAACAGAATCTCCGTGACAGGAGCAGACACAGCGAGGTACGGCTTATTTTTATTGTCTTTGTAGTACCCGGTATAGCTGCTACCACGGGCAGTTTTAGATGCGCGATTATTCCGAGCTTCCTCAGTCGGGTTTCCGTCTTCATCAGTGCGCAGTTTGTACTGCTGGAAAACACTGCAGCTTATTCTGTCGCTCTCCGGGCCATTGTAGTCACTTTTGTAACCATTCCACGGCTTACTTTCGTCTTTACATAGGTACTCCATCGCCTTTGGAAACTTATGGAAAGCTTCCTGCATTTGTGTATTCAGTTGCATTGCTCCACCCTTCCCATGCCATTTCTCACAATCTTGTTTAGGTATATTGGTAGCGGCTTTAGAATCGTAGTAGCAATAATGGTCTTCACATTTTTTGTAATACGGCGTCATATCTTCATGTTTCCAGCCTTCAGGCCACAGATCCAAGACAGCCGGACTTGCTCGTCTAGCTATAGCTCCATACACACGCGAGGTGCCGCCACGGCCACGAAACCGCGGAATGTAGATCAAGCGACCATCTTTGTTTGCATTTCTCAAATGTCCTCCGGGATATTTTGATACCAAGGTTTCCAGTGTTGGTTGTGTCAGCCAAAACGGATCGTGAGGACTCGTAAACTTGTAGCTATTGGTGTACCAACCTGTCATTTTTTCCTCCATTGGGCCTCGTTCGAAAACACACACTTTCCAAGACGGGATTTCCGCGAGTCTGGCGGCGAGATCCAGACTGGCTGTTCCAGCCCCAATGATGACGAAGTCACACCATATTTCTTCATCGTCACTCCTGTTGCAAGAAAACATTGCAGTTCTAGACTTTCACATCTTGGATGGGACACATTTGAGAATTTAACCAAATCATAAAACATTTCCAAAGAAATACTTAGAAAAACACTTACAACTGCTTTAAAAATAGAAAATAAAATGGGTTAGGTGCACTTTAAGAAAGAATGGGAAAATGTCTCGCTGCACCCAGAAGTCAGGACGCCGATGGTCGCATTACCAGAAATTTGGGACAAGATGGTGGCGCGCGTGCGTATTAAGGACCATAATAATGAAGATTCTCAACAGTAAATAATAAGGAGAGCACATAATAATTCAAATTTTGCTTAAACGGTGACATATTTCTTCTTTGCCCGACTCCATTTGATTTCAGCATGGACTAAGGAACAGTTATGACTAAAAAACATTTGCTTACTTCGACGACAATGTACTTCCCTAGCTCGTCTTATTTTTGCACTGAAAGCGCCACTATCCATAGTGTTAGTAATCTTTGCAAACAGGTTCTAGAAATTGGCCAAACTGACCAACAACGTTACGAGCGATGCGAAGTCACGACTCGCGTCGCATTCGGAATGAGTCAGTCTATTTCGAGAGCACATAAAGGGCCTCATTTGTCTCTAGCATAGTATACTTCCAAAGCGTTTGAACTTGCTTGATTTCACAGTCCTTATCGTCGTTTACAGGTTGTTCATATATACATACATGCACGATTTAGGCGAATTCTAATCTCGTTCCCAGAGCCCATGTTCCCCTTACCCAGCGGGCGGGAAACGAGACAGTTTGGGATAATCCGTTCACGCCATCACAGGATTCTTGTTATCCGGAAAAAGTTATATAGGAGTTCACTGGGTATATTATAAGTGATATTGGGCATTTCACTCGATCACATCGCATGTTCTAGCGATTTTTGGTGAAGGAAAATTCGAGTGTAGAATATATACATTTTAAGATAAAACCGGGACCAGTGCGAAAAATGCAACTACACAGGCCGTCCGGCAGGAACCGAACCCACGACCTTGCGATTCTAGTGCAATGCTCTGACCACTGGGCCACGGAGGGCGTTGCCGAGAGCTTGATCGCGAGTTCTGTATATATAATAAAGTGGTAAAGCCAGGAGAGAATTGGGTATATTATAAGTGATATTGGGCATTTCACTCGATCACATTGCATGTTCTAAGGATTTTGGGTGAAGGAAAATTCGAGTGTAGAATATATACACCTTAAGAGCAAACCGGGACCAAACAAATATTGATGTGAAACGAATTATCCCAGAGTCTCTCATTTCCCGGGTTGGGAACGTGGGCTCTGGGACCGAGATTGGGTGAATTCTAAAGAACTCAATGAGAATCACACTCATTAGAAATTCTAGAATACATAATTGTATTATTAGGCGAATATAGCCGCTGACCGAGAGCAGCGGGACACTACTACCACTACTCATGCGACCGCATCAGAGGAGCCAGAAGGCCCCTCTTTCATTAGCTGCTACCCTAAGGCAGGGGTGGGCGCCACTCCTATCCCAGATGGTGTTGGTTTTGCGGAGGGAGGAAAACTGGAGAACCCGGCGAAAAACCCTCGGAGCACAGGAGAGACCAATTAAACTCTACTCATATGGTCCAAGGTCGAGAACGGGGCTGTTCCCAGATGGTCACCCATCCAAGTACTAACCCCATCTAACCGGGCTTAACTATTGGTGAGAGGCAGCGCCCTAACAGCACACGCCACCCGTGCTCCCCGCAGCGGCACAAATGACCCAAATTTCTGGTGTTCGGAACACCGGGAAAAGCCCGGCACTGCCCTGGTAGGCAAAAACAATACTAACCAACATGTCTGGTTAAAAAGATTATTGCCCATCAAATTATTCTTAAAAGAGGCATTGTTGAATTCAAACAAGAAACCAATAGTCAAACATATTAAATTTTATTGAACTGACGTTTCGTTACTGTCCAGTAACATCTTCAGAGTGAAGGGAATAATCGAATTCAACAATGCCTCTTTTAAGAATAATTTGCTGGGCAATAATCTTTTTAACCAGACTTCGGTTTCCGCCTGGTACCTCAATTGCATCGATTTTAACCAACATGTAGTGCTTGACTGTAAGGTAATTGGCCCCACACTGGTGTTAAACATTGTGTGTAATACACATTATCAAACAATACAGGCTAGGAGCTTAAGCAGAACCATCGCATTGGAGGATAACTGAAATGAACTAACTAAGGAGATATGTGTATATATCGTATATATAAAATGAAATTGTGGATTTTAAACATTAGTAAGGGTATAAGGAAGAGTATAGAGTATGAAAAAGAGCGAGATAACGGGAGCGTGAAGAGTATCAGGGTGAATGGATAGGAATGTGTAAGGAAAGGTATTTTTTGTAAATCCGGCAACCCTCGACGCGTTTCGACCTTACAGTCTTCTTCAGGAGGGATTTTTAGGGGGAAAGGAGTTTTAAAAAAAGAGACACTGCAGCTGAGACTCAAACAGTACGATCATTAGAGAGGCGGGGCACTATAAGTAGCCTACACAATGAGAACATGGCCAATACAAGGAGTACATGCTGTGTTCGCTAAATTTAGCCTCGGGTGGCAATCTCACAGGTGTAGTGGCCTAAAACGGCCTTTAATAATATAGAACAGAAAACATTAATACAAATTAAATAGGAAGTCCTCGATCACTTGGGCACATATAGAGGTCCTGCGGTAGTTACGGATCTGTTTGATGTGCCTCTACAAAGTAGTTGTGGTATTGGAATACACTTACATCTAGATATATCTCTACGCTCGATAAATATATAGAGGATATTACATGGCCGTGCGGAGATACGAATTTTATTTTCGAGTGTTGTCAATATCTTTCACGAGTGAGCGAAGCGAACGACTGAGAGATATAAACAACACGAGAAAATAAAATTCGTATCTCCGCACGGCCATATAATGTTCTGTTTATTATTTGATATCGATAAACTATAAAAAATATAAGTAAAATGGAGCAATAAGTTTTGAAAGCATTTTTCACAAGAATTTCTGTAGTTTGTAGAACAAAGCGCAGCACAAGTAAATAATTTAGAATGAATAGAATTTTGTTTACGCTAATAAAGAGTTACCGACGAAGCGGATTCTTAGTGCTGACGCCATCGATATCTTCACATGTGAAGATATCATTTATATCTTCACACGTGGAGATATCACTTTTTCGCAACAAAAGAAAACCTGGTATTTCATCGATATCTATATAATAAAATATGATATAACATACCTGACGTTGCTAACAACACCTATGATCAGTAAACCGGCGGCCAAACTCAGGGGGCGATTACATGGACCGGGCTGGCCCAGCGGTAAGCCGGGATGATTTCAGGCCGAAATTCGCAATTATCAAGTAAATAAGGGCAAAGTTACGTTAGTTTTACTTCAGTTTTACACTAATTGGTCTATTATTTAATTTAAAGTCTTGGCTAACCCAGGAAAGCGTCTTCACCAAGACTAATTAATTTATTAAATCTTCGCTTTGATCACAAAACACACAAACAACGTTGATATTCTATTTCAGTTCCTTTCAGCACTATTTATTCACACAGTCAAGCAAACGAACGCGTATCGAAGCGAGTTCAACAGTTTTTCAGCCCGGTTTGCCGGGATGAAAACGATTACATGGACATTTTCATCCCGGTTAACCGGGCTAGCCCGGTTGCGACAACCGGGATCCCTACAAACCGGGCTAGCCCGCCTGCTTGCCATGTAATCGAAATGTTAAAACAACAAGCGTTTTATATATAAAGCGGGCTAGCTCGGTTAACCGGGCCAGCCCGGTCCATGTAATCGCCCCCTTAGAATTAATAGAATTTTGTTTACGCTAATAAAGAGTGACGAAGCGGTTCTTAGTGCTGACGCCATGATATCATTTATATCTTCACATGTGGAGATATCACTTTTTCGCAACAGCAGAAAACCTGGTATTTCATCGATATCTTTTTAATAAAATATGATATAACATACCTGACGTTGCTAATAACACCTATGATCACCAGTAAACCGGCGGCCAAACTCAATGATCTTACAACCATAATCCTGAAATAGAAAGATAGTATGAAATAGTGGCTACATCATATACATCTCTTACAATCTGCTCAAGCGTGAGTTTTTTTCTGCTGCGTATTTTCCTTGATAAAAATATTGAAACATATATTAAACTTGTGTACACGCTTGGAAATTACTGTCAAAAATTGGGCCAGGTTGGTTATGGTAGCGGCTCTCTTCTTAGACCCCCAAACAGAGGCATCATCTTTCACCCGCGTCGCAAATTTGTCAAATTTTGTTAGAAATTTTCACCAAGTGATACATTAATAAACGTTGTTCGCGAGCGCTCAAACGAAAGAACAACACATCTTCTATGTTTCTATGGTTTCGCTTTTTTCAGTAAATCAAGTAAACAAAATATATATACCTCTTCTTTACACCAACTTATAACTGCCTCGTAGTCGTCTGTGTTGTCAAATATAGGTATGGAAATGTATGGACAACGCATAAATTATAGTACGAGTCAGCACGCCCAATATATTAAACGAAAGCTAAGAGTTAGGAGATTTTGGATATGATCAAGACAGAACAAGTCTTTGACCCAGTCTTCCGAACGAACCACCAAAACTTTGTAAACATTTGCTATGTCTTGAAGAATCAATGACCGAGCAAATCTGGGCGAAATGTGGACTGGGAACTATACGACATTTCCTTGGCCCAATTTGTGAGATTAATTTCCAAGCGTGGTACTTTGTTTAATTAAATTACTTACTCAAGTCGTTGTCACCCAATTTAATATCGTACGATTCACTTTTCTGAACTTTGGTCTTAAAGCCAGTAAAGAGTTAGCACTATTTCCATAGATAATATAACATTATCTATACTTCACTTCTTTTGTATATAAAATTTTAAATTTTGAAATCCTACTTTCACCGCTGTAGTCTATTATCAGTTTTATTCCCTTGTAAATATAAAGAACGTATATATTTAATTTTAGTCACTTGGTCTGATGATGACTTTGTAATAAAGTCGAAATATAACCGTTTCATCTTTGCCTTGTCTTAATCCATATCTTGGGTTTTCAAGATGTTCGTCTTCGGGATAAGATATAGAGGATATTACTGCGAAGATATGGATTTTATCTTCGAGTGGTGAAAATAATACTTTACGAATGAGCGTAGCGAATGAGTAAAATATCGTTTTTACCACGAGAAGAGAAAATTCATATCTTCAAGCCAGCGTGTAATTTTCTTTTTATTATATAGATTCAATGCAAAAAGAGGTAAAATTCTTAATGACGTCATCGATATCTTCACTTGTGAGGATATGGAAAATACGACACTGCATATTTTCGAATAAAACACTCGCATCCATATAATAATGCGTTATATTTTATAAACCCGTATCCATATTCTCCACATACGCCCCATGTGTGTGTGGAGAAGGGGGATTCCGAGTGTATTATTGACGCCTTGTTGGTATTTTGTTAGTCGACAACAACCATCGTCGACAACCGTACAAAACCAAAGACAAAGTTAATTGTTAATTAACATAGTCGGCATTTTCGCAGCTTATGTACTCAGTGGACGCAAACTTGAAAATTCGAAGACAAATTCAAGTCAGGCATATCAAAAGCGCTCTGGCTGTCTGGCAGCCGCCACTACGACACAGTTGACTGACCTCGGATCATAGCTAAGCAAAGATGTAGCTGTTGATTTTACGGAGGGAGGAAAACCAGCTGAGCTCCTAGAGAAAAACCTTCGAAGCAGAGGCGAGATCAACTACAACTCTACTCACGTGAGTTCCAAGCTCGACAACGGGGTCATTCACAAGCGGTCACCCATCCAAGCACAAACCCTGTCTAACCGAGCTTAACTTTTGTTGAGAGGCAGCGCGACAGCATACGACACACACTTTAGAACTCGGATATACTTCAAAAGAAAAAGCATCAATAACTTACTTCTTACTGTCGTGCCAATAGAATCGTTCCTAAAATATTGTTGCAATATGTTCCTCAAGTTAACAATTCATTTGATAAGATTCGTTGACAATTTCCTGTTTTGAATTCTGTTTTGAATTTGAGTTGGTGTTTGGCAAATAATCCTGTTTCTTATTGGTTGTTTAAAAAATAGAAACCAATCAAATTCAAAACAGGAAGTTAGCAATAATTTTCATCAAAAGAATTGATCAACTTGAGGAATATATTGCAACAGTATTTTAGGAACACTTCTATTACCACGACAGTAAACGTTTTCAGAATATTGTTCCATTTCCCTGAATATAAATATCACTTTTGTCTCGCCCAAAACTATTAACTATAAGGCCGTCGGCTAATTTGAAAGAACTCGTGAAATGCTAAAGGAAAACCTTTTACAACTTTTTCGAGATATTTCAGTTTGTTTGATAGTCACTGACGTCATAACCAGGGTAGAGCATTTTTACACATTGCAAACTCAGTTATATCGTTTTGTTCGACAAAACCATTGAAACTGTGCATATTAAAGCTCTTCGTGACACGAAACATTTTATGTTGAGCAATTGTGAAGTATGAGTGATTTTGTAATGCATGAAAGCACCGTACCCTGCTTAGACGTCAGAGACCATCTCGTTTACATTAATTCAAACAAACTAAAGTATCTCTAAAACGAAGAAAGATACGGAAAAGTTGTGAAAGGTCTTCCATTGCAATTTCACATCTTTTTTCAAATTAGACTACCTTAATCTAGCTTGTCAATGCTCTTCAACCACGGTTGTTTAAATCGTTCAGTGTGTTAATGAGATGGATGATCGATCGATACAACGGCATTCATCGTAATTCAAACGCGCTTGAGAAAGAATAACTATTGTTGATTGTATTAACACATTATAATTCTTTTGAATATTGTTTATTGTATGCTAGTAAAAATTAGACTTTCGCTTTAGTATTTCGAGAAGAAACGACAATTGTCCGTAGCAACATTAGCAATCAATTTTCCGAGCGGAAAGCGTAATCGTAAGAGAAATGTCTCAGATATCTGGCGCCGCTCTTCTCAAATAATTCTTGTTGTTCGATCAACCCTCTTCCCCAGAACAGAACGCCTGCTACGCAACATGTTCAAAAGACAAAACATATTAAATTTTCCACGTGTTTATCACTCAAACCATATATTTGTATCTAATTATTGCTGTTTTAAAATATATTCTTATGATATAAGTAAAGTTTGTATTCTTGTATGGATGTGATAATGGCAAGTTAAAGACCATCTCTGTCGTGTCGCTTGCTCTTTGGATGATTTTACTCATGCCAATGGGAATGTTCTAGATTAATTATCCCTCTCAAAAGTGGCCTTTCATGTTTTGGCTTTTTGCTCTGGCTACTTACTACTTAATTATCAATGGGTACATCCTGGATAATACAAGGTTATGTGTGAAATGAATTACAGCTGTAAGGGTTTGTTTATCAGTTTGCGCAATCTGGTAAATTGTCCACATGCAGGTTGAACACTCTGTATCCTGCATGTATGAGGTTAAGTGGTTTAAAGGCTTTTTTGTCTTTCTACACAATATTCCACTGCTGTGTACATGTAGTGTACGTCGGGGGTAGCAACATTTTATTTGTAATGAATATAGCCAGGCATTGGAGATAATCAACGACCAATGATTTTGCCGTCTCTAGAAGGACGTCTCAGGGTATTGTCCTTAGGAAAGTTTGAGAAATTATTAGAGTAAACAATATTTCAGATTAGAAGATGTCTGCAAATGATTCATCGTCAATGATTTAATTTGTCTGTTTTCCATGCTTCAGGTTGATTTACATGTTCTTAAAATCAGTTGTGAAAACTCATTCTCCACTCCAAGTTGTTCTGAGCATTGCCCTTTATTGGTTCATGGGTTTTAAAACACGTAGGAGACAAAACGTTTGAATTACAGAAAATGCATTTTGACTTTCTAAGAATATGTTCGAGTACTCATAGCTTGCTATTTGATTTCTTTTTAGATTACCGGTATATTTTTCCACCGTAAAGAAGCCCCTTAGCCCAGCTGGAACGACTGTATATGAGGCAAAATAAGAGAATCTCAGTTGAGATACCATTAAGATTAGTTAATTTTATTGATTATAATGAAATTGTTTCAGTGCAAGTCAAACAAGTGCATGCATGTATAGTGATGATAATGATGATGATGATGATGATGGAACTGAAGTGCTTTTAATTTTATCATTGTGTTTACATTATTTGTCTTGATATTTGTCACTTCACCTTAGTGATAGCCCATTCTGGTTTAAAAAATAGCCCATTTAAATATTCGGTCATTACGAAATACAGCCCACCTTATCCTACTTAGAAATCTCGCCATTTCATACAATATTGACGTTCTTACAATTTCCTGAAAACGTGGTCAGTAAACTCAACTGTTATACTAACTCTGAGATTGGCGTCGAAGGTTACAAGCTGCACAGGCTCGATCGTCGTCATAAAAAAGGAGGCGGTGTTTGCGCTTACATTCGGAAAGAAATAAAGTCTACTGTATTAAAAGAACTTTCACAAACATCCGAAACCTACTGCCAACAGCTCTGGATAAAACTTCAATATAACAACTCCAAATTTCTCTTGTTGTGCGTATCGTATTGTCCACCAGACCGTCCATCAACTTGTTTTGACAGCAGTTTCAACCTGATACACGCAAGCTCGCCTACTCTACAAACCAATCTTCATTCTCGGAGAACTGAACTGCAACATGTTGAAGGATATAGCCGTGATGGGAAAGCGCTTGCGAATGTTCCTACTGAACTAAATCTCACACAAATTATAAACACTCCAACCCGGACCTTATACTTCGTCCTCGACACTCGTATATACGAGATAGTGGCGTTCTCAGTATTCCAATAAGCGATCATCTCCCGGTTTACGCAATATTGAAATTGAAATCACGAAGCTACAAACACTATAATCCCATATCATTTACTTCTGATCTTGCTACTGATTCTGATCGTCTTCTATCCATTTTCACAGAACAGGAGGTGAATTGCAAATTAACAACTCTTAACGATGTTCTTCATGTTGCATGCATGCTTTGAACGTGCATGCACCATGCAGTAAAAACCATAAAAGCATACCATGTCCTTACGTCACGCATGAAATCAAACATCTTATGAGTCAGAGATAAACTTCATCGTCGTTTCCTTCAGATCCGTAACAGCAATGACTGGCATCACTATGAAAAACTTCGTGATACAATCAAAATTACACTTTAAAATGCTGCAAAATAGCACGCATATGATAAAATGAGAATTACAAATTACAAATTACAAATTACAAATTACAAATTACAAATTACAAATTACAAATTACAAATTACAAATTACAAATTACAAATTACAAATTACAAATTACAAATTACAAAGACCTAAAGATTGTTGCTGATGAGTTTAATCAATCCAGTAACCTGCACAGAAGTACAACGTATTATTATATGGCTGGGTTTGATTTCCGGTCCGTACGCAAAACGACGCACGCTGATTGGTTCCTGAGAGGTCGAGATTTTACGATATTGACCGACTGGTCAATACGCTTTTTTCTCGGTCCTAAGTTTTGGCGGGAACATTTATGAGTTGATTTGAATACAAATAAAAGAAAAATAGGTACCTTTATTCAAATATTCTGAACAATAAAATGTGTTGGAACATCACTGTTGGTTTTCTTTAAAGATGTTTATCCAAAAACACGACAAATAAAAGCCGAACTGGTGTACATAAGAAGGCCAAGAAGCGACACGAAAAGTTAACAGGTAATGTAAACAGCATACTTCGAAGACGAAAACAACGCTCGAAGCTTAAAAATAAAATGAACCAATAGCCATAATTCCTTATTAACCTCGTTTGCTCGGACTGTACGGGAAAGTATTTTTCCTCGGTTTTATCGCACAAACCTCGCTCCTTCGTCGCTCGGTCTGTACGAAAACCTCAGGCAAATACTTTCCCGTACAGACCTCGCACTCGGTTAATAAGTCCTTATTATCCTCTCTACGCCTTCCAACAGTCTCCTGCATGGTCCGGATAAGATCAGTCCACGCGTAATTAAAGATTGTCTTTCTGTTATATCAGGACCTCTTACAGACATAACAAAACGGTTCCCTTGCTTCATCTATATGTTATCCATATTGCTGAAATCCATATCGCTGAAAGAAGGCGACCATAAATTAGCATCGAATAATGGTGGATTCAAAAGTTTGTGAAAGAGTTGTCCTAAATCAATTTAGCACTTACTTATCTAACACCGAACGTTTGTCGTCACATCAAAGTGGTAATAAAAAATACCACTCCACGGAAACTAACAAAATTATGGTAAGTGACTGTGTGGGAAGCCATGGATAATAAGAAGCTGACCGCGATTATTTTGTTAGACCTGTCTAAAGCCTTCGACAGGGTTAGTCACTCAGTTTTATTACATAAATTAAGCTTTATTGGTGGAGTGGCAGTTATCTTTCTGGTATCAACAATATCTTCCTCACTCTTCATTACCCATGGCGTACAAGGTGCAATTCTCTCACCACTACTATTCTGTATTTACATGAACGACCTACCATCAATTACTCAATCATGCAACCTTGATACGTATGTCGACGACTCTAAAGTTTTTCAAATCAACGAGTTGAAACAAGCAACTCAGTATTTGGATTTCGACATGGTTGCTAAGTGGTGCTGCGAAAAGCAATTGCTAATTAACCCAGGAAAAAAACTAAATTTCTCCTTATATGGTATAGTAGGTTAATACTGCCGAAACAGAGAACGTAAATGATCTAACGTTTCGAACGAAGGCCCTTCGTCAGAGAGAAACGGGCCTCCGCTCGAAACGTTAGATCACTTACGTTCTCTGTTTCGGCAGTATTAACCTACTATACCATATTTCGATTGTTGTTTCAACACTGCCTACGCAGCACACTACCTTTATTACACTATTTAAATTTCTCCTTGTCGGAACAAATCAAATCATGCGAACACTTTCAACTGACTTATCTTTGAATTTTTGGGAAAAAACCATCAAACCTGTTTCGCCTGTCACGTTACTAACCTAGTCTTGTCATGTTATAAGTAATATTGGGCATTTCACTCGATTACATAGCGTGTTCTAAGGATGTTGGGTGAAGGAAAATTCGAGTGTAGAATATATACATTTAAAGACTATATTGTCTTATACTATTTGTATATATTCTACACTCCGGAATTTTCCTTCACCCAAAATCCTTAGAATAGTCTTGTCATGCATGTCTAAACTTTGATCGCAAATCAACCGTGTTAAACTCAATGCAAATGAACCTAAACAAAAGACTTTCCTAATTTACATTGAGTTCGACTCATGAAAAGTTCGACGTTTGACCTGGGCCTTAGTTATTGCAGCTCTGAGCCGGCTGTCGTCACAAGCAAACTGCTTTATTCTTCATCATAAGTAATATTGGGCATTTCACTCGATTACATAGCATGTTCTAAGGATTTTGGGTGGAGGAAAATTCGAGTGTAGAATATATACATTTTAAGACCAAACCGGGACCAGTTGCGAAAAATGCAACTACACAGGCCTTCCGGCAGGAATTGAACCCACAACCTTGCGATTCTAGTGCAATGCTCTGACCACTGAGCCATGGGGAGCGTTGCCGAGAGCTTGATCGCGAGTACTGTATATATAATGTGGTAATGCCAGAACTCGCGATCAAGCTCTCCGCAACGCCTTCCGTGGCTCAGTGGTCAGAGCATTGCACTAGAATCGCATGGTCGTGGGTTCAATTCCTGCCGGAAGGCCTGTGTAGTTGCATTTTTCGCAACTGGTCCCGGTAATAAGGTTTGGTCTTAAAATGTATATACTCTACACTCGAATTTTCCTTTGTTCATATGTCTGGACTAGCACTTCTTCTTCGAATTTGAAAAAGTCCAATCTGTACAGAACTTGCTTGTAGAATTATTACAAATACCAGAACGGTTTGACCACATTACACCCGCCTTACGTCAACTCAAGGGCTACCAGCCGGACAATTGTTATTGTATCGTGACACTATGATGGCCTACAAATGCGCCTTGCACCTAATTATTTGTGTAAAAAGTATAGCAAACGTTCTGAGTCACACGATCACCACATGCGGGATCAAGATCGGCACAAAGCAACAATTAGGAAAAGTGAACATCATTTCACTGTCTGTAGGCGATGACAATATTACACCGGTAGCATCTGCTAGGAATTTGGGGACTGCGTTTGATAGTAACTTGTGTTTGGTACCCCATATCAACAATGCATGCAGACAAGCATTTTTCCACCTACACAATATTCGCAGAATTAGAACTGAATATCTCTCTGTTGACACAACCAGAACTTTAGTTCATGCTTTTATCGTGGCAAGAGTGGATTATTGTAACAGCCTTCTCTATGGTCTTCCAGCAAAGTCTGTAAATAAGTTACAACGTGCATGGGTCCAAACAAGACGAAACATGCTGTACGGTAGAATTTCGACTCCATTTCAAATATTACAGTAATATTTCACAAATTACCAAATATTGTAACTTCATTTCAAAGATTACAAGATACCTCGACTCTGTTTTAAAGATTACAAAATACTTCGACTCCACTTTAAAGATTATTCTGTAATATTTTGACTCTATTTCGGCAAATATTACAGAATAATTCGACTTATTTCAAAGATTCTACGGTAATATTTTGACTCTGTATTTCAAAGATTCTACGGTAATACTTCGACTCTGTATTTCAAACATTATGCTTTAATATTTCAACTCTATTTAAAAAATAGCAGTAATATTTAAACTCTATTTCAAAAATTACGATAATATTTTGACCCAGTTTCAAAGATTACGGTAACATTTCGAATCTTTTTCAAGTATTACAGTAATTTCAACTCTATATGTTAAATGTTAAATTATTTCCGTCTCGTGCAAAATCTGATTACGGTAATATTTCAACTCAATTTCAAATATTACAGCTGTAATATTTCATCTCTATATCTCAAAGATATTACATTCAAACGTTACACTAAAATTCCGACTCTCCTTCAAAGATTACGGAATATTTCGATTCTATTTCACTGCATGATTACGAAATATATGTATTTCAAAACTACAGTGTACTTAAAGTTTTTGCAAAAGTATCTTTATATAAATCTGTAAATATAAACATCTTCTTTCCAAAACGAAAAATATAAATAAATTGTATTTACTCTCCGTTAATTTAGTTACTTCAACAATATTTTAGAAACTGCAGTTCTTCACACCATCTTCTGTTTGTGAAGTGAAGTTTTGAGCAACTTATATAATTCTCTGTTTATAACAATAACGGAATTATTCCAAAGTTTTACCGCGGTATGTATGTAATGTTTTTGTGATTGTATATTCAATACAACAACTGAAATACTGAAATTGGATGGCCTGCAAAATCATGAATTATTAATGATTTCACAAATATATATATATATATATATATACGTATTTTCTTCTACAATTGCCGAGTTCAACAATAACTACACGATCACTGCATAGATTGCTTCGGTTGTGATATTGAGTGATATCTATTGACATCAGACTCTTCAGTCCTAAATGTCTTCTACTCTAGATTTTCTAACACCATAAAAAATCCACAGACGAGAAACAGTTAAAGAGATGTGTTCCACTCGATTCTACAGCTTTTTTTAGTTCAAAAACTAACTCCTATATGTTACCGAGCTAACGCGTTGTTTGTCGACGAATTCAAGTCAATGTAGGGCAGTTTATATGAAAGCCAATAAAATTCGCGGCGGACACAAAATGCGTACAGTATAAGACGCCCATCGATGTATATACGGTGCTTTAATGAATCAAGCTCCAGCTTGTGTATTATTAAAGATACAAACATAAGTCTTGGTACCTTTTCACGAGTATTTTGCTTCTG
The DNA here is from genome assembly GCA_964035015.1 of Corallium rubrum. NCBI lineage: Eukaryota > Metazoa > Cnidaria > Anthozoa > Scleralcyonacea > Coralliidae > Corallium > Corallium rubrum. The sequence continues at coordinate 828,094 of OZ036011.1, forward strand.
CAAGATATGTAGATGCGTCTTATTTAAGGTCGTTTAAACGAGAGCCAACAAAACGCCGTTTACACGAGACAACAAAACGCGGCTTACTCAAGACGTTTATACAACGTTTTTGAACAAGACGCTTCTTGTTGTAAGTTTTTGTACCGTTTATGCGAGTTTTTCTCGTCTGATGTAAGATGTGTCATGTGTAAGCCACGTCTCATTTAGGGTCGTTCAAACGAGAGCCAACAAAACGCCGTTCACACAAGACGCGCTCTGCGACAACATAAGACGCAATCTGACCCATTTATACAACGTTTTTGAACAAGACCCTTTTATACGAGTGTTTTGCGTCTTATGTAAGATGTGTTCTGTGTAAGCCACGTCTTCTTTAGGGCCGTTTATACGAAAGCCGGTAAAACGTTGCTTACACAAGACGAGTGTTTCGCGTCTTATGTAAGTTATGTTCTTTATAAGCGGCGTCTAATATATGTAGAAAGTAAGCTTTATAAGCTCTCGTAAATGATCCTAATGCATGTGAAGCTTTAAGTTATATTTCGGTATAGAATTGCAAACATTCTTATTTCCACGATTTCTCAACACATAAAATAGTTTATAATAAGAGTTTCTGTTTTCTCAAAACTTGCATGCATAACTTGAAAACAATATAGAAATGAAGTACGTTTTGTGGAAACAGCACGTAAAATATTCGTTTGCCAAATACGAGGTGTTTGCACAAAACTTATCTATTTTACATTATTGTCATGAAAAATTTCGAAGGATTAATACATGCAGAAATTATAGTAGAAATTTCAATTTTCTTAGCATGGTTTAATTTGCGTTGTCGAAAAATTAAAGTGCCTTTCATTATAAAACCATGGGGAATCCGGGCCTATTAAACGAAAGGAGGGGGAAATATAGCAGATAGTTTATGATTAAAAGTATAGTTAAAAGTACCATGGTGCCAAACTGCCACAGACAGAAGAGAAACATTTAATCTGACGCGACGATAATTCGTCGTTTAACTCGAACATGCATTATTGTCGCATTACCGTCTGACTCAGACGAATTTAATTGCCGAGACGTGTGTCGAATTTAATCGAGTTATTATTCAAAAATGGCCGCCAAATTAGAATTCTTCTATGTTATTGTTACTGTTACCGTTACCGTTACCGTTACCGTTACTGTTACTGTTACTGTTATTGTTATTGCTAATTTTTGTTCTTTGTATTAATAATTATAATCAAAACAGATAACAAACTCCTGTAAAAATGTTTCCAGGGTACATCTGCTAACAAAAAATGGTCTTTCAAAAGTCACGTCACAAAACAGGACTAATTTATCCAGCTCGTCACAAATGACAATTATGGCTCTGGCTTTGCTCTTATTTCATGTACCAGTTGGAGGAGATGTTACTGGCATGTCAGCCTCAAAAGGAACTTATTTCCAAAACGAAGCACAAGGGCGTAAGTAAACATATCTATAAGTATATAAGATATAATATACTTTGCATGGGAACGAGATGGCTACCAAGTTAAAAATTGTAGTAAAAATGTGTAAGAAGTGGCCAAAGTTTTAGCACTAACTTTCCTTATTTGAATTGTGAGATGTCCGGTAGTAGCAGAAAAATCGGACGAAAAACATACTTAAAATGCTGTGATTTTATATAAATTATGGTCTTTCAAATTTTCAGAATCTTTGCCAAAAATGTTATGCATTAAAAATGTTAACATGTTTAAACGTAATAGATGGATATTTAGTATTATTTATTTTCATTTCTCAAACTATGATTTTCAAACTTTTATTTCAGGGTACCTTCAAGATTACGTCATCGAAAGCTTCTCTCATATGTCATTGTTTCAATGCCAAATCCAGTGCGTCAGTCGCCTCCCAAAATGCAGGTCCATGAACTACATTGAAAGTGAAAACGGGTCAAGTATTTGCGAAATAAACAAGGAAAGGCAAAATTGTGCACTGCCTGGGGAATATATTTCAAGAGAAAAATCATTCTATTTGGAAACAATGCCAGAAACTAATGATGAAGTGAGTATCTTTGCTGCCTATTTTAGTAACCTAGCCCACTTTTTGCTTGTTATCAAATAATAATAATTTTATACCAGCCTAGTCCCTGGCTCTCTCTCTCTTCGCTGTTTTAATATTTTCTAGCATTGGCATAGTCAAACCTAGGTACCAGTCTCATCATATACGCGCGTGCTTCAAAACGACGGGACTGGGCTGATTTTATACGTTTCTTAAATTAAGAATAAGCACACCAGGTTGCCACCTTTCACTCACTTACAGTTTAAACCATTAAAACAAGACTGACGTGTTAGTTAGCGTCAGTTACGTAATAAGAAATTAAAATGAAGAAAGAATTGAACACAATAGAGTTAGTAATCCGATTGCATGAACGAAATATCGAACCTAATGAATATACTCGAATTGACGCATCAGCGCTCTCATAACTGAGCATTGACACCAGGAGGTCAGGTTAGTTAGAGATTTTTTAGGAGCGTTATAGTTCCTACTACTGCGCTTTGCACTCGAGTTTGGAACGGCTAAAGTTTTGCCGTTAAGTTTAATGGTTTGAAATTGTAGTTGTGACGTAATGCTAACGATGTTGTACAGTCGTTCTCAAGGGCAAGGAACTGGCGTTAGTGTGTACCGCCTTGGCAACACCTTGCCAACATCGTTCGTATTACGTCACAACTAGAAGTTTCAAACGACTAAATTTAACAGCAAAACTTTATTTTAGCCGTTCCAAACTCAAAACCGCATTATTTCTCACTATTTCTTACAGTGCCTGTTCACATGAGGCAAGTTACCTTGGGAGGTAGGGTTTTCCCTATCACCCGAGATATCTCGATCTTAGTTCATTTCGATGTTAAGAAACGTAAACCGTTCACACGAGAGCGAGATAACTCGGGGGGGTGGGGGGGGGGTGGGGGGGGTAGGAATAACTCGATCTGAGCGATAGGGTCACCTTAGGCGCAGAGTTATCCCGCCTCCATTTGAACGCTTTCATTCGAGTTATCTCGAAGGATAGGATCAACTTTTGTAAAAAAATTATGCTTTTGCCCGGGAAAACTAGGGGTGAAGCGTTCACATGAAGCTAGGGTTATCTCGCGGGGGCCAAGGATAACTCGATAAGTTGCGTTTTATCATGTGAAACATGGTCAATTGTGACCCTAGTTCCCAAGTTATATATCCCTACCTTTTAAACAATAAATAATAAGCGTCGTTTTACGTCAAATTTGCGTTTCTATGACGATAATTAATTAACTTAATCAGAAGCGTTTGTTAGAAACTTTCAATAATTTAGTAGATAACATCGTTTAAGCTTAAGTTCAATTTGCGAAGTGTGGAAAACCAGAAAACTAAAAAAGGTAAAGGAAAAACTCAAAGCGGAGAGAACTCTATTTAAGAACTCTATTTAAGAACTATATCCCGTATAACTGGGCCTAACTTCTGTTCTTATGTATAGTGACAAGACGTAGCGCACTAATATAGCACACGCTGCCATGCAGTGCTTCGCCCGATTTATTCACTGTTCTTTTGTTACAGGTTTGGTGTTCCACTTGTAGTTTCCGTGGTGTTATTGTGAACACAAATGAACAACCTGGTTTTGCGTGTTCATGCAAAGAAGGATTTTACGGAAACAAATGTCAGGACGGTAAATACCTTTCGGTGTATTTGGGTGTTGGTGGCACAGTGGTTAGCGCACGTGCCTTTCACCTTTGGAGCCGGGTTCGATTTCTGCTCTCAGCAATTATCTGATTGAAACTTTTACCTTGGCCGCATACGAGAGGAGTGCTTCCAGTTTGACTACCAAACACCACAGGTTTCCCCTCGGTACTCCGGTTTCCTCTGGTAGTAACACTGGACTAATGAGGGATGGCCCTTACTGGACCTCTAGTGTCTGTGTCTGTGTCTGCGCCTGCGCCTGCGCCTGCGCCTGCGCCTGCGCCTGCGCCTGCGCCTGCGCCTGCGCCTGCGCCTGCGCCTGCGCCTGCGCCTGCGCCTGCGCCTGCGCCTGCGCCTGCGCCTGCGCCTGCGCCTGCGCCTGAGCCTGCGCCTGCGCCTGCGCCTGCGCCTGCGCCTGCGCCTGCGCCTGCGCCTGCGCCTGCGCCTGCGCCTGCGCCTGCGCCTGCGCCTGCGCCTGCGCCTGCGCCTGCGCCTGCGCCTGCGCCTGCGCCTGCGCCTGCGCCTGCACCTGCGCCTGCGCCTGCGCCTGCGCCTGTTCCTGTGCCTGTGCCTGTCTAATATAGTGCTGTATATTTTTAAAAATTTAGACGTAAACGAGTGCGCTACCAACCCTTGTCATGCAAATGCAACTTGTAACACCACCATGGGATCTTTCTCCTGTGCTTGTAATACTGGATTTTTTGGCGATGGATTGAACTGTGCAGGTATGAATACATGCAGAAAAATCACATATTTAATATAGATATGGCTGTGATCAACTGGGTTTACTCCAAATGTAACCAAATTGAGAGGAACGTTACTCTAAATTTGTTGTAAGATTTACGAAAACTCTTTAGCATAACTTTGGTTCTAAAAAATGTCAAAAAATTGTTGGAACAGTTTTTATAACAGCATCAGAGCCCCTGAAAAAGGTTTACTTTTTTACATTAAATATATAAATGTAGGCCTATATATAACCGCATCTAAATATATACAAAAGCTGAATTTCTTTATTTTTTTATACTTTTTAAATATTTTTATTTCAGATTATCTTTCTTTTGTTATTGTGATTATTTGGGAAGAGAGAACCTTGGGTCACTGCGTTTAGTTATTCCACGATTTTATTTCGATCTACAATTTCTTAAATTGTCGTATAATATTCGAATCTATTAACCCTATCCAGACTGGGGGGGGGGGGGCAGAAAGTGCCCGCGCTGAATTTAAAAGTTAATATCTCCTAAACCAGTACAGGTATGGTTCTGAAATTGTATGACTTTTCCTAAATATGTATGGGCTTTATGTGTGGAAAATTTGGTGAAAAAATATTACGCAAAAAAAAAGTTACAGCGGAGTCGTGAACACCTACTAACACTAAATTTCAGCAGACAATTTTTTTTATGTTTACTTTTATAGTAGTTGCAACAAAAGTAAGCACTTTTTAATAAAGAGAAACTATTTTTTTGATATACTACATTTTTTATGTTAACAAAACAATAAGAAAAAGAATTTTGGAAAAAATTGTCCTTTTGGATTACAAAAATTGCATTAAACTATAATGCTGATTCAGCGATAATCGTCACATGTGAGATTATCATTTTTGTATCTGCGCAGCAGATATATTGCTATCGTGTCAACGTGGTCTCTCGTTCCGTATGATGATATATAACATACAACCCAACACGCGTGTATGATGCATTTCATCATACATGTGCATGATGCGCCAATTAACGGATTAAAACTCACTGCGCATCCCACAATCTTTGTCAATTGGACCGGGAGGAGGTGGCTAAAAAAAAACCCCGACACTTTTCAAGTTAGGGTTAGGGTTCCCCCCGGGAAGTTCGCATTTTTTAGATTAGGGTTAGGGGGTTCGGGGGGGGGAGGGTTTCATTAATAACCTCTTTATTAAAAACATGCACATGTATGATGAAATGCATCATACACGCGTGTTGGGTTGTGTTATATATCATCATACGGAACGAGACTGTACTGATCGTGTTGTGTGTTTGTGTGTCGTCTGTTAACTTTTTGGTGTAACCACTGACCTGTAGTGTGTGCTGTTGTGTAACTACGGTGACCCAGAGGTGCAATACACAAACGCAAATTCAAATACACAAACGCAAATTCAAATACACAAACGCAAAACCCAATACACAAACGCAAAACCAATCGAATACGTCCTCAAATGGTCAGCCGAGTGAGCCGACCTCTGGCTCTGGGCCTTCAAATCTTAATGGTAACCAACCACCAACTTTTAAAGAATATCTGGAAAGGAAGTGTGGTGCTGAAGATGTGTCATTTGCAAGTATACGAAAAAGGAAAGTTGATGATCGTTTCGTTCAAACAAAGAAAGGGAAAAAGGATGAGACTGTAAAGGTACATGTTTTGCCAAAAATTCCTTTGTAACTTGAATGAGCGGTATTTAACGTGTGAAAACAATCTAATTTTGAATTTTTGGATGTGATTATAATTACATGTATTGAACAAATCTATTGTTAACCATAGATTAACATTGGAGTTGTGGAATTGGAAGGAAAACACCTAAAAATAAAAAGAGGATCACTTCTTCCAATTGAAGTGAAGAAAGCAGATTCTCATGTCATTGTAAAGAAAGCTGGAATAGATAAACAGCTTGCACACAACAAGCAACTTCGTGATGATGAAAATGAAAATAGTGAGTGGATTCTGTTATATCCAGATTTGGACATGGTTTTGCATTTACCAGGAACCAAAGAATCTTTTACAGTTGAAAAGTACAAGGATGCACTTGGAAGGCCATACAGCCGAGTAAATTTGTACATCTATAAAATGATGGATTATGAAAGTAAGAACTAAACAATGTATTTTTTCCATCAAATTTGAATGTTTAGGTGTGTCTGATTTATTGTAATTTATTGTACTCATCCACCCCTAGTCATAATTAGTCTCCTCCACCTTGAAGTCTACTTATGTAAATGGCCTTTTGGTTATAATTAAGCCCTTCCAGTTGCAAGCCTACTTCATGTTTATGCTGCTTATGACCTCATAATGCATAAGTTAAAAATGTTTTACCTTATTATAATCAGATTAACCCTACCTGGGCCAGGCCACCAGGGGAGGGAGAATCTGCCCTCTTACTTTTGATAACTTCTCATTGGTTAAAGATAATAACACAAAGTTTGGTGACTTTTCATCAGATTTTATACTCAACTTTTGATACCATGCTCTTGACCATACCAATCAATGTGTTGCCATGGCAACTCCACATTGAAATGTCCTTTTTTTACATTTTTTTAAAGAGCAAAATAACTGGATAACAAGCTTTGAAATCCTATAAAGTCATCTTTTTATGTCCTTGAACTTTACATCTGTTTCTGTCTGTTTTGGCAGTTGGCTATTAATTTTTGTTTTCCCTGCCACAATGTATTTTGGGTATTTTCTTGTAATATTAATTAAGATAGTGCCATATTAAGCATGTTTTAAGTAGACACAGTTGGGGTTTTTTGTAGTCAGTTTGATTAAATAGTATTGGGTAAACAACTCTGTAAAATTCTATTTCACAAATGTAAAAAACAAATAGATATACAAATTTTTGTAGTTGCTATGCTAACAAAGATTTTGTTATTTTTAATTTTTAGCTGTTTATTATAACTAAATTACAGAAAACAATCTCTCAGCACAAATTTAAATTATTTGTGCTTAGGTACAACTACAATTTAAAATTTTGTTGGTTGTAATGACTTTGTAATGTTTAGAGCAAGGCATTCTGGGAAATAGAAGATGGTGGTCTCTAAGTAATCACATGTTTTTACTATTCTTACTTTATATAGTAAGGTTTGAGTACTGCCAAAACTATTGAACGTAGATTTCTAACGTTTCGAGCAAATTCCCTTCATCAGAGAGAAACGTGTATAATGTATAATAACTATACATACATGTAGCTGTTTTGTATGACAATAATCACTAAAATATACAAGTATAAAAGACTAATATTAATACTTTATGTTCAGAGAAACATTCTACTTTCAATAATTCCTTTTTTTAGTTGGAAATGATTTAATAGATGAGATTGTTGAAGAACCATTGGGGCATTTGTTCAAACACCAATAGAAGATCCACTACCAGTGGAATGCAAAACAGAAGCACTACCAGTGGAAAGATTTGCACATGCAACATTACAGACATCTCCAGACATCCAGATCCTTGATCTCGTTGAGTCTGAATTACAACCTCCTTTGCAACTTAGTATTGCTGAAGGTCTGTTCATATTGTTTAATTATTTATAACCCTGTAATTTTTTATTTTTTTTTATTTGTATACTGACATACGTTTTTTGATCTGATATATAAGAATTTTGTTTTATTGTACTTGTATAATATGCAAAAATGCAAACTTGCTCAAATTCTTGGAGTACCTAATCACCAGTATACTAATACAATGTTGGCATAGATTGTGATCGGTTTTTGATTTAGGTATTTATATAAACGTATCCAAATAGTGAAATAAAAGTAGCGTGCTGCGTGAGCAGTGTTGAAACAACAATTGAAATATAGTAAGGTCAGATATACTGCCGAAACAAAGAACGTAGGAGTCTAACGTTTCACGCGAAGGCCCTTCGTCAGAGAGAAACGTAAAGAGTGTAAACAAACGAGCTTATATCCTTATATGAGCTCGTTGTTTGTTTACACTCTCTACGCTTTTCTCTGACGAAGGGCCTTTGCTCGAAACGTTAGACTCCTACGTTCTTTGTTTCGGTAGTATATCTAACATTACAATATTTTGATTGTTATAATGTATCTATGTTGTTCGACAATTAGAAAACTTTTCTTTTCTTTAGTTGATACTATCGGGTGTACTTTACAAGAAGATAATGAACCTGAAGCAGGAATGCTAACCCAAACAGAAGCAGGTCAACACGAGCTTATATTTGAATGCGTTAATCTACTCATCCATCGCTCAACTCTTTTAAAAGATTTGATCAACGCCTTTTCCGACCCCAATATTCTTATTTCGTCATTATTTATTAAAGTCGTAGACAGTAACGGTAATGAAGAAGAAGGTGAAGGAAGAGGGGTTTTGAGGGACGTTTTGACCGAATTCTGGGTTTTATTTCTACAATCGTTGGCAATTGGAGCATCATCAAAGGTTCCTGTAATTCGTCATGACTGCCAGGAACGCGAGTGGAAAGCCATCGGAAGAGTTTTACTCTATGGATATTGCAAAGAAGGGATCTTTCCTCTTGCTCTGTCACCTACGTTTATCTCTAGCTGTATTTTGGGTGACGGTAGCATTTCAGAAGAATTTCTGTTGAAAAGTTTCAAAATGTATGTTTCAGCAGATGAGAAGGAAACGATGGATTGCTGTTTGCAAAATAGAGACAACCTGCCTGATAACTCTGACTTGATGGAATTACTGAGTAGCTACAGATGCTATCGAATTCCTAACGAAGAGAACATTCAGAGTATCTTTTGTCAATTGGCGCACCAAGAGCTAATCCAGAGGCCTCGCTATGTATCCGATTGTTGGAGTCCGATTCTACAATCCCTCAAAGCGTATGATCATTTTCAGAGTGCAGAAAATCTATATGCCTTTTACGAAGAAAAGAAACCAACGCCTAAGAAAGTTGTCAAAATACTACATGCTTCCCCCATCAATGATGCGGAGAGAAACATCTTTGAGCACTTGAAGCGGTTTGTGAAATCGCTTGAAGGAAATGTCTTAGCATTTCTCCAGTTTACGACCGGTGCAAGTGTTCTTCTTCAAGGAACGCAGATCGAAGTTTCTTTTACTCAGCTGGATGGTTTGTCACGTCGACCATTGCTCATACTTGTGGTCCGTTGCTTGAGATTCCCAGTACTTACCAGTGCTACAATGAACTAGTAGAAGAATTCTCCGCTATTCTTCAAGAAAAAAGCGCTTGGTCATTCAATATCATTTGATTTTGCTGTATGTAATACATGTAGACCATTGCTACATGACGTTTCGACAATGTACATGTATCCTAGACGTTCTGTTTTACTTTCAGTTTTAAAGTTACTGTTTGCATGCTAGTTTTCGTTAACTTTTTTAGATTGACATAAGACTTGCTATTGTAACAAAAAAGTTAATAGGGTTTAAGCAATAACTATGCTGTTTGTGTGCCTCAAACCTTTTATGCGAGTCATATTGGCTGTTCGCACGCGTGGCTCACTTAAGAATCACACTCCAGCGATTTACAGGATCAGATTAGCAGGCTGATGCGATACCTGTGCCCGGGCCCCGGGTTCAGTTTCCACCGCTCACGAGTGGTTCTGTCGAGCCTTTCTCCTACGACCTTGTATGTGCTTTTAGCACAAGATGATTGCCGAACTTACTGGCTCGCCACCTTAGCTGGAATGATTGCCGGCCCGAGATACCCACCGGGGATTGCATCCTTCCAAACTAAGTACTTTAAAAGCTAATAAAAGTATAAAACATGCGGTTATGCCTGACTGCAATTATGTAACCACTGACCGCAGCGTATTCTTGGTTTTCATCTGACGTCACGGCGGCATATATTGAATTGGTGCACAGAAACAATGAAATGGCGGCCATATTGGTGCACAATCTTTATCCTATGTGAATTTAACTCTATTCTAATATTTCGTATTATTTCACCACCCCAACGGGGCCACCGATCACGTAAGTGAAAACGATCCATTGTATCATATGCTTGGTGGCTACAACACGACGCTGTTTTAATATATACTCAGGGCTTATATTGGGAATTTCGTAAAACATCAGGAAACTAATCAGGATTTTCGTCCCACTTGAGGCAGCACTTCACTTGCGATAGTAATTTCTAGTACTAGTAATTACATGCATGTTTCTGAGTGCAATTTGGGATAAATAGCCCAAGTTCGTTTTCAAAAACGTTGCTCGAACGAAGTGAGAGCAATTCTAATGTTTTTTAAAACTAACGAGGGCTATTTATCCCCAAAATTGCACGGGAAAAAAACGTAATTCTTAATTAATTATGTCACATGAAATTTTTGTTTCCTACATTCAGCCATTTTGAAGCTTCCCGCCAAAAAGTGGTCCGGGACGAGGGCAATTAATCTGTGAGGTGAAACCCCTGGCAATTTCATGTAACATGTAATTATTAAATGAACTTACGAATGTTAATATAATAACTACATGAAATTAACTGGTCATAGTGGTGAATTCAACCAAACATCAACTGGTAAAGACTCTTCCTCGAGTTTTTCAAAATAACAAATTAGCAATGTTTTTTATACTACCATGCACAACAGAGGCGTAGGAAAATGTTTTGGGTTAGGGAGCCCGCTGAAAATCGTCATGTTTCTTTGAGCCCCCATTTCGGAATTTCAGGGGGGCTGCAGCCCCCATATCCCCGTGCTTCCTAACGCCGGTGCGCAATTCCATGCACGTGCGCCGCTGCAGTTTGCGTTCACAGCACTAATTTTTGTCCTGATATTACTCTTTCTATATAGAGTCTCTTCTTAATTAGTTTCTTAGCTACCGAAATCTTTCAGCTTTCATAGTAATTCGGGCAACACTATCCTTAGTACCCTAAAATTATTCATGCAATAGTTTATATGAAAACTCATGAACAAAAATACTATTTTACAGTCAGTCACTCGCAGGCCAGATAGTCTTCTTTCGCGAGCAACAATTGCCCTGAGAACTGGAGTTTGTCCAACAAAACTAATAAATAACCTATATATATGGCCATGTGGAAGGGTTTAAGTATAAAAACGTTTTTACTAAACGCTTTTTAACATTCTTATATACAGGTATAAGTCTTTTTACAAACATGTAACAGTTCAACTTACAGTAAAAACCCGCTAACAAGACTTTACTGTATTAATATTGGACCCGGTAAACTATCAAAACTAGAACAATCCGTTAAAATCACTCTGCTATTTCAGTCAATCGTTGAAACATCTCCAGGCTTTCTCTCCAATTCTGAGGCTCTTGTAACCCTAGCATACCAGAACTGTAAGCAAAGTATTCTTGATAAATATTGTGGGATTCATCTTCAGCTGGTACAGTAACGTGACGCTCAATCTCTTGCAAATCTGCTTCTACATATGGCTTTTTATGATCTATAGCTCCCACAGATTCAGGCAAAAAGAAAAGCTGATTTGGAATACCATGAGCGGTGTAATAGCGTGATTTTCTGACATAATGGTCATTCCACGATTCTCTACTTTCATCTAGGCCTCTCTTTAAGACACCAATAAAGCAAAACCAAAGACACTCCAGATGGAGTTTATTACTGGTGTCGAGTACCCCCTTGGCGACAAGATCTTTAAAAAATTTATCCACCATGATGACCATGAACGACGGAGCATAGCCCACCATGCTTCGATTCGTTGGTTGCTATGAGACGAGCCGTAACGATGAGCTTTCACTCCTGATAACGAATCTAGGTGATCGCGGCGCAAAAAACTTTGGGCAGCAGCCATTATCCCGTTCTCCGTCCCTTTGTCTGTTCTGAATATTGTAGGACAGCTTTGTTGTCGTTTTATGCAATCGAGGAAAAGCTTTCCAACAACATGAGGGTTGTTGTTGGTTCTGGTAACTACAAGCCACATGATACGCCTACTAAAACCATCAATGCACCCATGTATGGGAAAACCGAATGGTTTTAGTTTATCATACCCGTCAGCATGCCAGCAGTAATTTGGGCCAGGGTTTAGGTATCTTCTTCTTTGAAGTCGATGGGCTCTCCTTAATCTCGACCCCTCGGGATTGAGTTCACTAAGAATAGTTTGAACTAATAAACGAGGAGTGCGTATACCATACTTGGTCTGTATCCTTCTCCACATTGCTCGGTAACCTAGAAGTTGACCACTGCCACCAAGTTCTCGTTGAATACATTCTCTTACCTGTTCACGATTAGCAGCGTTTCCTCTTCGGTTCAGTCCATATTCTTTCAGTTTATTAATAAGAGTTCTCTTAGATATTTGTATATCATGAAATTTATCCAAAAAGTTTAAAATGGTTTTATACTGGTAATTTTTTTCAAAATAATATCTAATCGTTTCTTCCATGATTCTCTGCCAGACAGTGACCTTTTGAGACGAGTATTGTTTATATTGTATGTAAATTGCATGAACTGATATTTGGTTTTGCGTTTGTGTATTTGGTTTTGCGTTTGTGTATTCAGTTTTGCGTTTGTGTATTCTGTTTTGCGTTTGTGTATTGGTTTTTGCGTTCGTGTATGAGTTTTGCGTTTGTGTATTTGAATTTGCGTTTATATATTTGGTTTTGCGTTTGTGTATTTGAATTTGCGTTTGTGTATTCAGTTTTGCGTTTGTGTATTTGGTTTTGCGTTTGTGTATCTGGTTTTGCGTTTGTGTATTTGGTTTTGCGTTTGTGTATTTGGTTTTGCGTTTGTGTATTGGGTTTTGCGTTTGTGTATTTGAATTTGCGTTTGTGTATTTGAATTTGCGTTTGTGTATCTGGTTTTGCGTTTGTGTATTTGGTTTTGCGTTTGTGTATTTGGTTTTGCGTTTGTGTATTGGGTTTTGCGTTTGTGTATTTGAATTTGCGTTTGTGTATTTGAATTTGCGTTTGTATATCTGGTTTTGCGTTTGTGTATTTGGTTTTGCGTTTGCGTATTTGGTTTTGCGTTTGTGTATTGGGTTTTGCGTTTGTGTATTTGAATTTGCGTTTGTGTATTTGAATTTGCGTTTGTGTATTTGGTTTTGCGTTTGTGTATTGCACCTCTGGGCCACCGTATGTAACTCTAACCAATGCGCGACAATTACATCGGATCGATCGAAGCTCAGAATTTTTTGGCGTCAACGTATAGACTAGCCTAGTTTCTATGCCTTTCGTTTCCGCCATGAGCATGGCCGCGTAATCGGTTTGGGTTCTTGGGAAGACTGGGGAGAGGCTGGAAACGAGAAGGCCTAGCAACATTCGCAAAAAGGTCCTGCCCAGAATCGTTCTGGCCCTTCGAGTGTCCCTGGGATCTAGCGTACGACAGTATATTAAAGTAAAAAGCATAAGCATGTCTGGCGAAGATTTTACCAAAGATCTTGGCGATCGAAAGAAGGAAATTATGGAATATATTCCAATTGGAACTCGAAATGAAAATTTAACTGTTTAACTTTCAACTTTTGGCGGTTGCAGAAGGAAAGCTAGTGATAAGAAAGCTAGGCCAGTGAACCTTCGTCGATCCGAGGTGAGATAGAGCTTGTATTAAAATAGTAAGTGTCGGGAAACACTTAGGACGTCATAACATCACAATTCTTCCTCAATAAACAACTGAGCTGTAAAGTGAAAGTGTTTACGAATGTTGCTAGGCCTTCCCCAGCGGGTCCGTTCGGATCACTTCCGAAACGTGTCAACCGAGGAAGGCCTAGAAACTAGGCTACGTATAGACGAGCTGTCAGGTTGAACGCAGACGAGACCGGACAGCTGTCATGTGATTGTCACGTGATATTGTCGACCAATGAAATTGCGCTATTTTCTTATCGTTGATCGGCTGAAAATTTTGCATTCGACTTAGAATACCGAATATTACGCTGTTGTCATTGATTTTTTTCTTTAAAAAAGCAGTGATATCGTTTCATATATTGTTGGACTATCCATATCTGCAGGATTTTGCAAGGTAAATGTATTTCTTCTACTTTATTTTGATCGTTTATGTGGGTTGTGTCGCGCTAAGCGAAGACCCCACTTCCGGTTTGTCAACAATATTCAAAGCAAAAAATCTCGAATTCCCATGGTTCGAATTCTCTAATTTTTGCGGAATAAGTTGAAGAAATGTCTAATCTTGGATTCTATCCGGACGCCCCCCCTCGCCCCCCGCAACCGTTTTCGAGATATTCGCCGTTGAACCGACCATGGTATTTCGGCTTTTGCTAAGATGGCGCCTAATAATTTAAGAGAGCCTCTCGCCACTAAAGCTTAGCTTGTTTTTTTCTCAAGAATTTTGGAAGTTTCATAATATTTCGAGCTTTATTCTTTAGAGAAAGTGTAGAATGAGTGGTGGACAATTATTAAAGAGTAAAATTTGGTATTTGTCTGTTTTTATGGTCCAAAACGCTGACGTGACTGTATAAAAACACCATTCTGGAAAAATTGTATAAATACCAGGCCCACATACATTCTGTAAATATTATTACAGAATGTACGTAACTTTCTTAAAGATCTGCTATATAGGTCTGATATGTATAGATATTTACAACAGCAGTATGATAATTAAAATTGATGTGTGGATTATTTGTAGTTTATTATTGGTCATTTGTTATTGTGAGCAATATACTGTAGTTGTAGTATTTTTTTATTTTTTGTTAATTTGTTATAATTTGTTGTTCGTATTGTTTTTCAGTATACAAATATTTATTATCCCTTTTGCCCCAGGAAGCAAGCTGATGGGGTGAGGGAAGTAAATGATGTGGGTGGGCTGGGGTGGGTGTGGCATGTGCCCTGTGTCCACCCCTTGGTTTGTACACCCATGAAGTGAATACAATAGTTAGGCATGGCTGTACAGTCAACTCTTAAGACATGAAAGAGTTAATAATAACTCCATTGTATTTTTACAGGAAGTGAAGAGATACAGTACAGATGTCAGTGTTGGAAGAACTTTCTTTGGTACTAATCTGAACAGGATTTTTACAATAATATAATTCATGGATTTTCTTTTACTAAAAAACATCATTCAAATAATATGCAGTTTGAAGTTTTGCATGTTGTCATGTTGTATAATTACATAAGGCAATGCATAATAATTGTGGACATAACTATTAAAATTTTAACACAGAAGTACTGTCTTGCATATTATTACACAATCCAAATACTGGGTCTCAAAGCCTAATATTTAAATACCTGGATATTATTCATCCCTTTGCCTTTGAGTGCTACTGGCTATCTGCATGTACAGACTGATAAACAGTGAACTAAGACAGACACCTTTGGGCTGGACTTTGTCTGTCTTATAGTTCATTCATGTTTTCTTGGCAGGGGGGGGGGGGGCAGGTTGCTTCACTGCAAAAATGTTGGACCAATGTTAAAATGTTAACAATACCCCTGATTGAATACCTGTATCAGTGTCAATACAGTGGTGCTTTAGAAGTAACCAAGATCAATATTGAGACAAAACATTTTAATTTTATTCAAGTTCCTTATTTACATATATATATATTGAGGATACAGGAAATACTGTAAACTTTGAACATTTGACCAGTCCAGTTATATACCAAATTTATCAATAGATTCTGGAGGCAATCCAATAAATTATCTCGATTTTTAATTCACCTTAATTATAAAGAAAAATCCAAGATTGTTATTGAATAATAAATTTTATGCTAGCTTTATTCACAATTTTATAAAATTTGGGATACAAGTACTGTTAGTATAAAACACTTAACCCAAGGATGATAGTTGTATCCAATTGATCCAGATATTGCTACACACAACGGTAATAGAAGTTTACAGTAATACTGCAGAATGCAAAACATTAAACCACGCAAAATGCATCATAAGGTTTATAGAATAGGAAAAATTTGAGAGGGAAATCAATCAAATCGTTAACCACTAAACAACAAATAATGTTGATTTCTCACCTCACGCTTTTCTCCAGTTGTAACGAATCACACGTCGCACAGTACAACCATCCATGGTACAACCAAATCCTTGTTACTCGGGCGACCTGTGGTCGGACGAGTCTAGGTTTCGGTCGCGTTATTGTTAGTGTTTTTTTGGGTCGCGATATTGCCCCAACAGGCTTTGCGAAACTGCAGGCATGACGTCACAGGAAGAGGTTAGATGGGATGACTCTCTGGGACCTTTTCCGAAGATGTAGCCTTACGAAGCATGGATTTTAATGAAAACCTATCCCAATACCCCCCTAACCCTAACCCCCTAACCCTAATCTCAAAAGTGTGGAAAGTGTGGGGTTTTGGCCCGTCCTCGTCCCCTCCCCCGCCCTTAATATAGTCGCCAATTTATGGTCCACAACTGTTTCCAAAGATTGTGGGATGCGCAGTAAAGTTCAATACGTCACTTGGCGCAGCCTTCCAAAAAGGTCCCAGAGAGTCATCCCATCTAACTTCTACCGACGTCACAGCTCAAATGCTCATGTTTCATCATGGCGGATTTTCATGCAGGAGTAGCGAGTTTTTTCTTCTGACGCCTTTGGTTGTGTTGTTCGAAGTGAATTTGTTTTTTAATGATAAACACACTCACAATGCTTACAGTAGATCATAGTAGACCTGGGTTGGTCGGCGATCTCGATAACCGTACGCTGAAACGGTGTAGTACTCAAATCGATCAACTCTCGATCAATGTGTTCTCGATCAATTTTATACATATGTGTTATTGAAGAATGTTGCTCAAGTGCTGTAAATCAAAGAACAAAGAAAGTTGATAAAGCCAACTTGCAAGTGAAAGGTAAACATGCTATGTTTTACATCTTCATCGATTCGAGGTTGACATTTAGCCGAACTGACTTGTGTCTGTGAATGCTGTATGTAACTTAAATGTATTGAGGTTTAAACTGTATTAATATTTGTGGTTTGCTTCATTTTTGCTTGTATTGTTTATTATTGATTTATTGTACTGATGTCTTGCAAATAAAAGTCGATGTTATTCAACAGTTTATACATTACTTTCATCAAGTGTGTATTATTGTTTGGGTACACCAATATAGCTACCATTTCAATGTTTAAGTACACCAGTATGGCTGCCATTTCATTGTTTTGGTACACCAATATGGCCACCATTTTATTGTTTTGGTACACCAATATGGCCACTATTTCATTGTTTTGGTACACCAATATGGCCACCATTTCATTGTTTTGTACATCAATATGGCCACTATTTCATTGTTTTGGTACACCAATATGGCCACTATTTCGTTGTTTTGGTACACCAGTATGGCCACACTATTTCATTGTTTTGGTACACCAATATGGCCACCATTTAATTGTTTTGGTACACCGGTATGGCCACACTATTTCATTGTTTTGGTACACCATTATGGACACCATTTAGATGTTTTGGTACACCAGTATTGCCACTATTTCATTGTTTTGCCATTTCAATGTTTTGGCAGACCGGTATGGCTGCCAAATCAATGTTTTGGTACACCAGTATACTCACAGTCAATTGACTGAAAGTTGCATCAAATTCAACCATTAACTCCAAACAGCACTGCTGTTGTTATATTATTTTGCAAGGCGCCAGCCCACAGTAGCCCGAGTTCACGCCTAGCGGGCGTCTTGTTTGTTGTAAACATCTAGTCCGTTTCTGATTTGTTCCATTTTTTGTAACATAAAATGCATCGAATCCGAAGAACTTGAGTAGTCTTGAATGCCCATCCGCCATAACGCCATTGTCACGAATATACGCCAAATAAAGCACAATCTGATCATATTAATCGTCTATGATAACCACGAATTGTTCTCGTATTTTTCTGACCACCAGATTTAACAATTCTGGATCAACTGTGACGAGTTTTCAAAAGTTTTTGCGCATCTAGTCCCAAGCCAGCCTAGACCTAGGCCTTCTATTTCCTATTTGGGAGTTATAAATTTGAAGCCGGGATGGCCGAGGGGACTGGGGAGAGACTGCCTACGTCATGAAGCGAATTTAGTTCCCAGTCCCATAGGCCACAGCTCAGCCAACGGAAAAGCCTATGTCTAGGCTGGTCCCAAGCATAGTTCATTCATCAATTTAGCGTTAGGACCATGATGCTTTGCGGCAGCTGTCCAGCCTCCTCTCAGTCCTCTGGGTTGAATTGGGTTGAACAAGGTTGAACGATGGAAACAAGTATTCTTTAATCCCGATCGTGTTTATAATATTATTTCGTCGCCATATCAAAAGAGCAAGTGAGCAACACTATTTTCGAAGAAAGACAATATTGCTGATACAGATGGCAAGTATTTTTAACATGACTTATAGTAAACTTGCAAGTGTGATCTACCACAGTTCTTGTGCGTTATATACAGAACGATTGAAGAGTTGACAAAAGGTTTTCAACTCGTTGGGCGATTTTATATTGAGTCAGGCGACTCAGGCCAACACGTGTAAACTGTTTATGATTTAGGACCGTGGTCTTCAAGTGACAAACATTACTCTTCGGAAGACAAACAATTCTCTTTGGAGGAAACTTACAAGTATATATTTCACAACCGGTAGCATCATTTTACATTTTTAATGCAATCAAGTTTATTAGCAGTACACACATGTACTCATTGACTGCTTGCTACATAAAGTTGTATCTAATAAACATTCTTCTTTTACATTTTTAAAGTAATCAAGTTTATTAGCAGTGCCTATTTAAATATTAGGTTGTTGTATGTTGACAAAGTTGTATCTAATAAACCACAATCTATTAGTTATTACTTTACTGAAGTGGCCTGTTTACAAGGAGGTAGGGTTACCCTAGCACCCGGGTCAAAGTTAGGGTCATCCTGCTGCCCAGGTCAACTTTATTAGACCTAGTTACCAACCACTGGCGGGCACTAATAACAAGTAGGCAGGTAGGTGCGTTATCCCTACCAAATGTATTTACAAGGACAAAACGTAACCTGGCTACTAGGGTAACCATGGCAGCCGGGTTACAGTTAGCCTTGTAAATACAACAAACAAAAAATGCAAGAAATGTATGATAGCTCGGGTAATACTAGCCTCCTCCCCAGGCAACTCTGGGTCTTCCCAAATGGCAGCTTTTCAATGTTTGGCTGAGCACGAAGGGACAGCAAGGGATTGGGAGCAGCTCACACTCAGTCTCCCGTGTGAACTCGGTCAGATAATCGCCTTTTTGAATGCCACAGAGTTGCCTGTGGAGGAGGCTAGGGTAATACGAGTGCTTTAGACACTTCCCAAATTTGCTTCAATGGGCATGAACAATGGGTTGAAATTGAGGTTGAATATCAGTGATGATAGTGAAGGCATTACGATTTCATGTGAACCTCGAGTTCGTGCCATTGTTTCATAGGCACTATTTATAGGCTATAAATTCGCTTCTAATGTGTTCAGCGCAGATACATGTACGCTATGCGTACCTTTTGTTATTAGTGGCTGAAAAATCATTAAAACACTCTATTTTATATAATAAATATATTTAATATGTATATTACAAATTTAAAATATGTAATTTTATCATGCTAACTTTGTTTCACTTTACAACGCTATTTAGAAGTTGTTGAACAAATTAAACAGTGGCTTCCTGTCAATACCCATTGGCATCTTTGTTACCGTGCATCAAAAGATGGTTGGGAGGCCTCTGATTTTCACTCAAGATGTAACAATAAAGGAGCCACAGTAACTATTGTACGTGTTGGAATATACGTCTTTGGAGGTTATAATGATCTTTCGTGGACAGGTAAGAGTAACATTGTTTTGGTTATGTCTTTTTGAAGTAAAAGATTTCACGTTCTTTAAAACTAGATGCAGAAAAAGGTTTCCTTAGGAATGTTACTGGACAGACATTTTAGCAATTAATAAAAGCCGTGAAAGAGTTTTTGGCGGTGATGTCTCTACAAGCAATTTTACGTGTATTTTTCCAAAAGCTTTATCTGTCCCCTCGTTTTGTTTATCTTTGAAATTTCTGAAGCATGTTTCAGACATATTTACCCTGCCTGGTTTCCAGGAGTCGGTTGTACAAAAAGATAGTTAACTTTAGCTGTAGTTAGAGCTTAATGCTAGCTAATCAGGACCAGAGTTTGAGAAGTTAACAACAATTTAACTACATGACAGGTAGTTATTATTATTATTATTATTATTATTATTATTATTATTAATCATTTGAAAAAGAAGGGTGACATCTTTACCAGCATGGGTATTATCAACGATAGCCCTCACAAACTTATATACAACTAATTAATGATAACTAATCTATTTACAGTTTTTAAAAATACAATTACATCAACTAATGATAACTAATCTATTTACAGTTTTTTTAAAAATACAATTACATCGAGTTACAATTACATCGGACAACATGTTTACATTTATTGCAGGAAAGGTCCTCTAGATGATCAACCTCATCAACCATTGTCAGAAAAAATTATTCCAGTCTGTATTTGAATGTGGTATAAGAATAATTTTCAAATTTTTTTATATATTGGAAGCGAATTATAGAGAGTAGCTCCGCTGTAGGTTATTTTAGATTTGGATTTTTCGGTTTTTACTTTTTCTACTTTAATATCAGTTTGTGAAGACCGTGTTGAAATATTAATTACACCATTAGTCTTTTGGAACAATAGTGATACCTCTACAGGTGCCAACTGTCGTTAAGAGTTTTATACAACTGGCCCAAGTTTTCTCAGTTTCAACGTCGGGTGGGCCTATATATAGTCCCTTTAAAATACTTGTCCCCAAGCCAGCTTCTGTGAGCGTAACGCCAAGCTCTCCCTCCTGGCGCTGGCTGAAGTTGTTGTAACATCAATAGCCTGCGAGCTAGAGCAATCACAAACCAGACGCGCAGAGTAAATAAAGAAACCGTTTTTACTAGCCCGCCAGACGAATCAGTACGCTACTTCCTGTCTGATTTCCCCCTGTCTTTATTTTAATTGTATACGAAGACGATTACATTTCGAGTGGAAGAAGGAGCTGGAGCCTTTGAATTTTTCCAGCCATTGTTCACTGGCCAAATACTGAAAGCAGGGAACTATCACAGGCATCCCGATCATGTGTTGATGTGTGGCAGCACTATAAAACATTAAGTACATTTTCCTTGAAGATATACCAACGTTTGTACCTTTTGAGTATAAGATATTGTGTTTGATATTTAAATTAGCGTATTGAAAAGTACATC
The DNA here is from genome assembly GCA_964035015.1 of Corallium rubrum. Taxonomy (NCBI): domain Eukaryota; kingdom Metazoa; phylum Cnidaria; class Anthozoa; order Scleralcyonacea; family Coralliidae; genus Corallium; species Corallium rubrum. The sequence continues at coordinate 849,497 of OZ036011.1, forward strand.
CCATAACCAACTCCTATAGGATATTCATGCACCATTAGATGAATTTAGATGAATGAACAGAAGGGTTTATTAGTTCGTTTAATCACTGGAATCAAGAGTTATAACCAGTATAGCAACACAACGGGATATTTAACAGTTCTAAGGATTTATGGTGAAGGAAAATTCGAGTGTAGAATATATACATTTTAAGACCAAACCGGGAGCAGTTGCGAAAAATGCAACTACACAGGCCCTCCGGCAGGAATTGAACCCACGACCTTGCGATTCTAGTGCAATGCTCTGACCACTGAGCCACGGAGGCCGTTGCCGAGAGCTTGATCGCGAGTTCTGTATATATAATAAGGTGGTAATGCCAGGAGAGAATTGGGTATACATGTATTATAAGTGATATTGGGCATTTCACTCGATTACATAGCATGTTCGAGTGAAATGCCCAATATCATTTATAATTGGGATATTTAACAGGTCTAGTAGGCAGTTTAATTTAATTACGCTTTAATAACTGCAAATTTTAACAGTGTTTCAGTGATAGGCACAATATTATATGAAAATACATCTAGGGGAGTCGAAGCAATTTGCGTTTTTGCAGGGACGTAGCCAGGGGGGAGCCGTGGGAGCCGCGCCTCCCCCCGTTTTGTATAAAACAACAGACATGTAACTACAAAACTGATGCAATATGTCATTGTGTCAGGAAATAAACGGTAAACAGTGTATTCAATCTACTGAGTGTATGCATTTTGAGTATCTATGTGACGTTTGCGTGTTTTGAATATTTTATATGACGTTTTTTAACCTTGAGAGTTTGTAAAATCTTCCTCCAAAAGCCAGGAAATGGCATTTCAGCGACTCCCGATTTCAAAATTTCCCGGGAGAGCATGCCCCCGGACTCCCCTAAAAATTTATTTTGATTTCGGCTCCCCCACTTTCAAAATCCTGGCTACGTCCCTGCGTGTTTGAGACTGTTGCAATCCGATAAGATTACAAAAGAGTCAGGTCTATATCTTAGCCTCCTTTGCAGACGTTCTCTTAAAATCTCAGGGTCGTACCGACGACTTGAAGGACGTCTGCGAAGAAGGCTAGTCTGGGTGATCATGTAACGGACGTCGACATATTGACTTGGGCCACAAGACCACTGGAGCGATTGCTAGCTTTTCCAGATGCCATTGTTATCATTGTATAGCCAGTACATACTTATTCGAAAATGGCGGCTGAACAGTCTAAACTGAATATTTTGTTTTCCAGTTAATATGCGGTTCCCGCACAAGCGATTTCCTTCCATTAACGCGCGACCACCCAGACGCAACTTTTTTATCAAACTGTCGACGTTCTGGAGCACGGTATAGCGGCTAGATAATGCGACAAACTTTGGCAAAAATATCATTTGTGATTATGCAGGGCACTAGGCTCAAAAGAAGTCCACAAAAGCTCTACGAACTAATTAGATTTTTCAGAACTTTTTGTGCAACTTTCACAGATGTCGCGTTGTCTTTGCAACCTCCATATGCGATTTTCACCCGTGTTTTATGTGCCGTTTTTACAAGCCGCCGTGAACGTGCGATTTTTAAGGACCCTGCTTCTCGTGCAATTTTAACAGACCGTGCTGCACGTCAGAGATTTTTACGGGTGGTGCTCCATGTGCGATTTTTAACGACCGCGCTCTACATTTTAAAATCATTCTATCACTTGCAATTGTGCATAAAAATATGGACACGACCTTATACGAAAACCGAGCTTTGTGGATAAGCAGCAGAACGGCGCACTATTATGAAGGGAACATTGGTACTCCGAACCGTAATACCGCCAAAAATAAATCGTAAAAAACCGCAGTAGCGTCAAAAATTAAAGGAATACCAAAAGTGCTTGAATGGATAAAACAAAATACCCCAACGAAGCTGCAAAATTACCGAAATACAATATGAAAAACAGCACTGTTACCGCAATAACGAAAATCCCAATGTCCCCTCTATATTATAGGCACTTAAAACAGTTTTATACACGAGATAGATGAGATTAAGTTAAATCAGTTGATAGACAACTAATTTCAAGTGGTTGTTATTATTTACGTAATATTTGTCAAAAAACAACCCTTGTTTGACAGCGTGCATGGAAGCCAGAAGGCATTTTAGTTACACTACTTGAAGTTCCTTCGCCGCGCTGGTCAAAACATTGAGGGCTCACCTTTTTTCGGTAATATTTCTCTTCGAAATTTATTTGACTACAATGCCTACGGAAAATGCTGTTGGATTAATCACTCAAGTAATTTTAGCATGTCCAACATTCATAAATTGTTTAATTATGTTTTAAACTACAGTTCTACCATAAAATTGAATTGTCCCACTTTACCGTAAGTATTCACCTATTTTGGTACGTCTATAAAAACTTCCGTGCAACATGACACTTATAACTAGTAAACACTGTATTTCTTTCTCGGGATGCTCCAAAGATCACAATGGTCTAAAAACCTTACTGCGGTAATGGGTCATTTAAGATGTACGTCAGAGTTGTTGGATAAAAGGATAAAAAAAAAGGATATTGAAAAGGGATTTTGTATGGCACAGGTTACTTCCGTTGAAATCGTGCGCCGTGATTGGTTGCTGACGTGAATTGGTAACGCCTTACGATTGAAAACAAGCAACAAAATCCTAAAAAAACACAACTTAAAAATCTTTTATTACCTCAGAACAATAAAAATATTTGAAATAGCTGACTACTAACATTCTAAAAGTAAATTTTAATATTGAGACGAAAATAAACAGCAGAATCCTAGTTCTTCATTTTGACGAAGTTAAAGGAAGCGGAGACCAGAAAATACATCATGATTGATCGATTTTTGAGCAACAAAAACCATAAAATAACCAACTTAATAACCTTGGCCGTTTGGTCTTTTGTAAAGTATCAAATCTTGGCGTTGAGCGTATTTACCTCCCTATCGCTCAATCTAGACCACAACACCTCAGTTTGATATTTTACCGTAATGACCTCGCTCGCCGTTAAGTAGTTCCTAATTTTATTATTTAGTATGAGAGTATTATTGTTCAACGTTTGATTTGTGAAAATATTTCAATAATCTAAAGGGGCTCAGACTATTTTTAGCTGTTCTTACAGAAACTTAAAATTGTACAAAATTTTGTAATAACGGATAATATATTATATAAGATACTAGAAACCTACACAGAAATACAGGTAATCAAAATTAGGCGAGATTGAAGGGTATTGCAAATGTGACATCTTGATTTCTGGTGGCCTGGGTAATGTACATCTTTAATTTTGAAGTTTGCAGCTCAGAATTTCAACATAAGACAATCGAGGCTAAAAATAGCGTGACATAACCTCCTTTAATATTAGTATTTGAAAACAGTTTGCAACTATTTGTTATTTTCTTTTGTTTTTAGGATCAGGTGGTTCTAAATCAAGCTCGAATGCGTTTCTTTTCTCTCTCCGAAATAAAGACGATTTAAAGCCATTTAAAGCTCCAGTCTACCGACACAGTCAGTACGCAATTTACGACAGTTCTAGTTATGGACCCACCTTTGGAGTAGGTCATGATCTCAAGATCGCCAACAACGCTCACTCGTCAACAAAGTCTTTCACAAATTTTGGTGGCACATACCAACCTCCATCTGGCTACAGCTATGGCAGCAGCAACACCAAAGCTCTCTTGGCTGGCAGTTTTCAGTTCACCACATCTGAAGTAGAAGTCTTTTACTTTGGTTAAACTGTCAACGTCTTTTAAAACATCACTAAAATTAAAGTAGAACACGCATTGTGTTAACTAAACAAATAATGTTTGTCTTAAAAACAAAGTTTAATTAAGTTAAAAATAGTATCCACACAATACCACATTGCATTGTATTACATTGTTGACATGTTATGTCTTGAAAAAATCTTCCTATTTACTCTTTTTTAAAGTGCACCTAACTCTTAAATTAAATGCATATCTAAGTACTGCAAAATTTTAAAAGTAAACGCTCTTCTGAAGTAATCCGCCGATCTCCTCTTCCTCATAAGTAACCGCATTTTAAAGTACCCCCCCCCCTAGAAAGTAACCGCCCCCTCAAAAAGAATAAATTTACACCTTCCCAAGTAACACTCCCTCCACAGTAAGAACTCTTCCCTTCCTATGATCAGTAACCACGTTTACTACTAAACTTAATATACTGTAACAAGACCCACCAGCAGATTTACACAATTCTTATGCGAGTTTTAGTGAATACTTTTTTCAAAGTATACTCTCCCCCTGGAGTATGTGTTTTTATTTTGATCAACTCTTGTGCGTGAAGCCACTGATCTATCGCTGACTCAGCTAACTTCTTCTCCGCGTGGAAAAGCAACTCCCCTTCAAAATGTGGCGTCTTTCTGGTCTTCTAAATGGTTTTATAACATAGCTTTGATATAGCAACGTTTTTGATTGGCTGTCGTGCGTGCTCCATAACTCAATGGAGCACGGATGTTTTATAATCTTCAGAATTCTGTAAAATCTCACTCCAAAATGCAGGAAATGGCATATCAGAGACTCTATATTTCAAAATTTTCCGGGGGAGCATGCCCCCGGACCTCCCTAGATCTTTGGCGCTACTTAGGCACTCGCATTGGCGTCGCCATTCAGAGAACCCGTTCTTTCTTGTAATATTATTGTTATTTGAGTTATTTTAAAAAAAAAAATGTGATCATCTATCAAATACAGTAATGTCTTTTTTCCTTTTTTTTTTTTTGGCGGGGGGGGGGGAGCGCCAAAGGTAATCTGGCCACCCCAGCCTGAAACTTGCCACCACGCCACTGGGTGCTAATCTCGACACGCGTGGAGTACACGCGAAATTACACGCAAGTGGGAAAGAAATTCTGCGAGATGTTTATATATATATATATATATATATATATATATATATATGTTATCAAATCCACAACTTGCGCAGTTCGAATAGCAGGGTACTGGTAACTAACCTGTTAAATTATTTAAATTTACGTCAGCAAATTATAATTTATAAGTTCGGTTGGATTACGAAATAGTTTTTCAACGATCATGACGAAAGAAATCTTTGCCAGAAAAAGTGGTTTCAGCTAAAATGTACATTAATATTACTATGAAAAAAGAACAAAGAAAGAAGGCTAACAAGGGATGCCGCAGCGAGAAAAAGACAACAATAAATACGACTTAAAATCACTGGAAAAAGTCTAAAAATTAATACGATGCCGACCGAAAACGATGCCGACCGAAGTGTAACTAAAAGAGGAAGGATGTGTCCTGAAACTGTTTAAAGCCGGTAAAGAATTTTGCCCTGGTGTATTCTACATAACTCGAGAGGGAACGATGAAGAAATTTTGAAACAAACGGCTCAGTTTTTAGATCATGAAGATAACTCAATGATGCCTTGTCATATTTATGTGTCAACAACGAAAAAAGTAGGGTGTATGTAAAACCCGGAACTCCCGGAACCCACCCGGAAGTCCCGGAACCTACCCGGAACTCCAGGAACCTACCCGGAACCCACCCGGAACCCCCAGAACCTACCTGGAACTCCCCTGGAGCCCAACATATACACAGGTATTACCCTAAAATAGCTTGACACCACTTAATATAACCAGGCCCGCCCACCCGCCCAGCGGGGGGGGGGGGGGAGCAACTGGGGCAATTTGCCCCGGGGCCCCAGCTCGACAGGGGCCCCCTAATTATATTGCTAGTTTACGTTGTAGAGAATCGATAGACGGGGTAGCCAAGCGGCTGTAGTAGGGCGAGGGCCTCCCGACAACTTCAGAATAAATATGGTTTTTCTTTATATCACAGATGAAGACCAAATAAGGTTCACCAATTTGCTTAATTTAATCGAATAATCGAACGTGGACTATAGTCTTCCCTCAGCCCAGGCTCTTTGGTGTTAAAAACGATAAAGCATTACCGTCACAGAATAAAACAACCAGAAGTTCGACTCGAGTGAAAGCTTGTCCGCATTTCTTCAATGCGCATGCACGATATTTTACGCCATCCTACGCAATGTTCTACGCCATCCTACGCAATCCTGGCAAGTTCCCCCAGCAGTTTTAACCTTCTTTTGAAGGTCCAAACTGCCGGGGGAACTTGCCAGGATTGCGTAGGATGGCGAGGAATCAAGATGCGCGAGGCGACATGCGCGAGGACATAAACTTCAAAGGTTCCGACGCGAGTCGGACTTCAGGTTGTCTTACTATTCTGTTGTTACCATCAAGCGCAACATCCGCTAAAGTATGTGTGTTATTGAATTATGAAAGTTATCAAACAATATTTTCTGCTTCTCTGTATTTTGTCTTTAAAGGTTTTATTTTATATGTACATCTTTTACGTCCTTACGAAAATTTGCGTTGTCATTTAACATGTAAAACTGAAACATTTTCACTTGAAATATCCTTATATCCGATTTATCCGTAAAATGGCATGCGAAATTTTTGCAAGTGGGACCCCAATTCTTTATTTTACCCCGGGCCCCCTTTAGTCTCTGTACGGGCCTGAATATAACCCTCGGGCAGCATGAAACAATATTAAAAAACACGATTGAAATGTTATAATTAATCAGGTTTAATACGTGCTGGGCATAGTTTTCTTAACGGCTTCAAATTCGAACCGCTTTACAGTTTAGAGTCATTTGCGAATCACTTTTCACCAAATGAGCGAGCTCATAGAAAACTCGGGCTCGTTGTTCAATTGTTTTAGTATAATTTTTTTATATATATAAGTAAACGTTCAACATAGTCATTTCGGTTGGTCCTGTAAGGTTATAACTCACTGAATGAAAAGTAAATTTTCTAACGTAACCTTAACATGGGTTTTATTGAAACAATATATTTCCAGTTTTGATATACAAAGATGCCAAAAAGTAAAGAAACATTAATTTTAGCCTGTAGTTTACATCACGAAATCTTGACAAAATTAGCAAGCGCAATTTTGAAATGTGTTTGTTTCGTTCTGATAAATCGATTTTACCATTAATATTTTTTTAACTGCTATTGTTTTCTGTAGAACTTATTCCTTCGCCTAAATGTTCAATTTCTTCTGTAATTTGCCAGTATATTATTTTCGATTTTTCAGTTCACTTTTCAACGCGCGGTTCGGAAGTTTGTTGCCATGCATGCTCTAGTTTCAAATTACATTTCTAAATTTAGAAGTTCATGAAGTTCGATTTGAAGTTCGAATGTTTGCTTAGAAAATCACCTTTATGGAAAATCTTCAGTCGACCAGACTTACTTTTGATACGAAAAATATGTTGTTAATTATTATGCATTTCCAAATTGCCAACTGCGTAGCCAAATAATGGGGCAAAGGTGAGTTTCGAATCAAACATTCGTAACTACTTTTTTGCAACTTTGTACAGCTGAACTGGAAATATATTGATGATCGTTTCAGTAAAACCCATGTTAAGTTACGCAAGAAAATTTACTTTTCATTCAGTTATAACCTTACAGGACCAAAGGAAATGTCCAAAATGACTATATGTTGAAGGTTAATTTATAAATAAAAATTTATACTAAAACAATTGAAGAACGAGCCCGAGTTTTCTACGAGATAGGTTCCGGGTGGGTTCCAGGGGGGTTCCGGGTAGGTTCTGGGTAGGTTCCGGGTGGGTTCCGGGTAGGTTCCGGGTGGGTTCCGGGTTTTACAGACACCCAAAAAAGTAAGAAGCCGCGAACGGGAAAAACAATCCGAAAAGACTAGACTGAATTGGCAGTGTTTGTGGTCACAAAAGCAGAAGAAAGTTCAACGGTAGGAGATTCGTATTTAACAGTTTAGCTGACTTAAAACGGAAGAAATCTTGAAAATAAAAATTAATATATATAATCTATTGTCTAGAATTGTCTTTCAACGCTAAGACGTTGACATTTTGTGATTTGTGTCTTTTCTTGGCCACTGTTTATATATATTTTTGAATGAAAATTTGTCATTTGGTTCATCTCGTGTTTTTTTTTTAATATTGACATTACATGTTCTTTCGGTGTGTCAATACACGACTACAGATGAACCTTGCTAACTATAAATTTTCTCGATGTTTCCTGATCTGTATTCATTAATACAACGAAAAACAGAAATTAGGGGAGGGGGAAAGGAGGATGTTGCGCTCTTCCCAGAATGCTTTGGGACAAAACTATATTATCAAACGCTCGCGCGAAGGATGATCATTACTAGATGGAGGCGTTGAGTGAACAGGGATGGCAAGCAGACGTGTTTTCTAAATCTAACTTTATTTATTTATGCTGTTGTGATTTTTCAAATAAATGTGATTTCACTGTGCCTAGTTTACCGGTTTTTTTTGGCTACAGTTGCTTTATGGTCATTTTAGTTTCATGGATTTGCTAGATCAAAGGCAAATGTGCATGCATAGTCAATCGAGATATGGTCTGGAAACTCGACAAACTTCAAAGCTCCTATAATGAGCTATGATTTTATGTTGAACCGTACCTTACACCGTGCACAACCTTTGTTTTAGGTTTATTAATATTTAAATAGCACGGTTGAGTGATTGAACTGAAACGTTGCTATTGGACAATTCGTTCATTATACTAAAATACAATGTGTTCAGTGACCGTGCACCGTGCACAAAAATGCATAAAGGCGAACAAAAAGATAGACCAAAGACTTTAGCTGAGTTTCCAGACCATATCTCGATTGACTATGGTGCATGTTTCCAGTCTGTACTAGGTTGTTGAAGAAGCTTGATAATGTAAGATCTCCATGTATTATACAGGTCATTTCAGGCGCATACTTCGAGGTAAGATTTCATATACCATTAATTTTTAGTTCTTTCTGCTTCGGCGAAGTTTGATAATTCGAAGTGTGCAAGTTTCGGCGGATGAATGTTTTTTTATTATCAAAAGACAGATCCTAACGAAGTTATAGATGAAAAGGACGGGAAAATGTTACTGATTTGGGATTTTATAGTCGAAACTAATATGTCTGTGGCCGCATCTGCTTTAGCACCAGTTAATGTGGTATCTATGGTGGATACAATGTTGACTCGTATCGTCGTTTTTCGTCGTGACTCATCTAGGAATATCGCTATAAATATAATATATTATAAATGACACAAATGACAGAAAATGACCTTAGGTGCTTTCGCACAATAGCCACAATACAAACGGGAATGAATAAAAAAGGAAACCTTGTTTTGGACAAGCTTTGAATCGTTTTACTACATTACTAATAACGATGTCTTCCTCACTGGTCTTCCTCAGCCCACACAGGAAGACAACAAAAGTCAAAAAACGAATATGAACCGTGTTTTACGCACGAATACAAAGATAAATATCGTGAAAAATAGTAGAGGTACAATGAGGTACAATAGAAAATTTGTGTTTCTTTACTATTCCTTTTTTAAAATATTTAAATATATACCCCCAGAAAGTCCTTTTTTGCTATTTCCACCCTAAAATCCCACCAATAAAATAGCTAAAAGGCTCCAATATCCTAATATTGTGAATATGTGAGCTTTAGGTAACGTACGTGGTCCTGGTGGTGAATATCATCTAGACTCCTATAAATTGGGAAAATTTTGTGGGGGTGAAAACTGCATCTTACCTCCACAGGTAAAAACTAGTGGGGGCAGTTGTCACTGCCCCCACGCTTCTGACACCACTGGAACAACTCTACTCGTATCTGGCATGAGTTTCAAGCCCGGACAGGTGGTGCATGGTCACCCATTCAAATACTAACTCAATCCAGGCAGTGCGCTAATAGCTTGACAATTAACGCTATGGTACGAAAACCTATAGTCATAAAGTATGGTAGTAAAGCTTTAAATGTACCGCGGCCATCTTTTTCGGTACCGTCAATTAGGCCACGTTGGTACTGGAACTGATTGCCGGATCTTTAGTTTTTCTTGAACGAGTTCCGGTTACCGGACCTATAGCCACTTCGTACATTAACTGTTTTTCAAGACACGTTAGACATATGTACAGTGGGTGCCAAAAGTATGAGTCCAGTCCCAATTTTTGCCAAAAATTGGAGAAAAGTGTATCTTAATATGAAAAATAAACTTGCATTAGCTACTTGAACATGCGCATTGAGATCTGCAATGTCCCCCACATTTTGTCCTTGAAATATTTTGTCATATATAATTTCAAAATAAGTTTATCTGATTCTCTACACGCATGTGCGTCAAGGATGGCTAAAGATCTAAGTGAAGGAGTTAGAGGAAAAATTATTGCTCTAAGTAACGAAGGTTTCTCACAGCGACAAATTGCTGCAAAGATAGGAGTGTCGAAAGGTGCTGTGCAGCGAACCGTGGAAAGGTTCAGAAAAACTCAATCCTATTCCAACCTACCGAAGTCTGGGAGACTAAGGTGTACTACACCACAAGAGGATCAGTTCATAAAAGTAACTTCTTTGCGTAATAGAACAGCAACTGCTGGTAATATTCAATCGACAATTTAACGCCACCCGAGAGAAAACAAACAGTAAAACAACAGTAAGGAGATTGGCTGCAAGTAGTCTGAAATTACGCAAAGAAGTTACTTTTATGAACTGATCCTCTTGTGGTGTAGTACACCTTGGTCTCCCAGACTTCGGTAGGTTGGAATAGGATTGAGTTTTTCTGAACCCTTCCACGGTTCGTTGCACAGCACCTTTCGACACTCCTATCTTTGCAGCAATTTGTCGCTGTGAGAAACCTTCATTACTTAGAGCAATAATTTGTCCTCTAACTCCTTCACTTAATTAGATCTTTAGCCATCCTTGACGCACATGTAGAGAATTAGATAAACTTATTTTGAAATTATATATGGCAAAATATTTCAAGGACAAAATGTGGGAGACAATTGCAGATCTCAATGCACATGTTCAAGTAGCTAATGCAAGTTTATTTTTCAGAAGATACACTTTTCTCGAGTTTTTGGCAAAAATTGAGACTGGACTCATACTTTTGGCACCCACTGTATATATGCAGTAAAAGGTACAAAAAATGTTTGCGCATTTATAACACACATTTTGCATGACATTGACAACTGCAGCATACAATTCTACTCCATTAATACTGTATAGAGACTTACCAGTTCACGCTCTCAACATAGCCTGTCACTGACATTTGTCATCTACATCGATCATATGCTATTTAATAGCATATTTCGCTCGTGGACTACCATAGGTTTTGGGCGGTGTTGCTTGACCATGAATCTAACTTTGTTTTCTTAGAAGAAGGTCATCCATTTCTGTTCGGCAACGCACAGTCTTGTCAGTTTACGAAGCTCGATCAGACATGTTGGCCATATAACCATATTATAAATTGCCTCGTCTGAATATGAAATCGTCCACGCGACGACCCGATTAATTTGCTTTCAAAAACTTTTATCATCATTCCAACGTCTAGTACATCACAAGTAAGAATTGACTACGATTCATACTTAAAATACTTACTAAATTTGTAAAAACTTCCTCTTGTTGAATATTCCGCTCCTTGAATATCTCGCTCCATGCTGTCAACAATGACTTATGAAATACTTGGTGTACAGTAGTTATTTTGGCTTCGGTGGTTTGTCGCGAGTCAATCGTTTTATTCTGTTTTGATTGGCTCCGATTAACTTACATTCCATCCGATCCGAACGTTGTACCTAATAAACTACTAGACATTATATACACATTGTATCCAGTAAGTTACTGGAAATTGTTTAATAAAGAGGTTATTGATGAAACCCTTCCCCCCCCCGAACCCCCTAACCCTAATCTCAAAAATGTGAATTTCCCGGGGGTAACCCTAACCCTATAATATTTTAAATATACTTTATTTTAAATAGTTTTTGTATGTACTCGCGCATGCGCAGCACATACAAAAACTATTTAAAACCAGTTACACCACCACCACGCAAAAACACTGAGGATGAAAATTCGATGATGGGTTTTGCGATTGTTCCGTACATCCGTACATCGATATGTCTATTGATTTGGTCGGCCAATTTTTTAAATGGTCTAGTCAAAACTATATGTCGTGTAACCCAACCAAGTGCAAGGAATTAATATTTCGTAAGAAAGGCAATTTAATAACTTATATTATGTCTATACCACAATGCCCTAAGCTTACTCTGTTAGGAGTTACTTTTCAATCTAACTGTAGATTTTCAGAACATGTCAAATGTAAGCTCGTCAAAGCTAACAAGAGTCTATTTATACTAAGATCTTTGCGCAAAGAGGGATTTAGTCAATCTGAAATTGATCACCTGTTTCACAGTATTGTGTTACCTAACATAACCTATGGCTTATCAGTTTATTGTGCATCTGACGCTGAAATTACTGCAATTCAGGGTTTTTTAAACCGTTGTTTTAAACGTAAATACATTTCCCAGCCAATTAAGATTCGAATGTTATTGGAAAAACAAGATAAGAATATATTTAATAAAGTAAAGAGACTAGACACACATCCACTACATAAACAGCTTCCTAAAGTTAAGGATACTAATTATAACCTTCGAAATATATCTAGTCTGCGCCCGAAAGTAAACTCAGAGAGATTCAAGAATAGTTTCATTAATCGTCTAATGTTTAACTATAACCTAGCTATCTGAAATATTTGTATACCTATATATTATATATGTTTGTACTATAGTCCAATTGTAACTAGTTTTCATTGTATGCTTACTATGTATGATATACCTGTAACATAAGATATGTATTTTTATCTTATGCAATAAAGACCATTATTATTATTATTATTATTATTATTATTATTATTCAAGGAATTACGGAACCAATTAAAATAATCTTAGGTAGTTTCAACGTAAAAGTTGCTCAAAAACCTTTTCTTAACGCTAGGTCATATTTTTGCAAACCTAAAGATCGTATTGTGCAAGAACAGAGAAAAGATGCCATTTATTCCATTCCGTGGAATGACTGTATACAATCAGGAGTGTATCGGCCAGACAAAACGTCAGTTTGGTACGCGTTTAATAGAGCACCAAAAAGCGGTTTTCTTTTCAAAAAAGGAAAATTCTGCTTTGTCGGAGCACGCGTGCAAAACCAACCAAGATTGCATGAGATAATTCAAAAATTCTCACTACCAATCCACGGCACATCAATAGCGCCCACGCGCCATTAAATCGTGATGACGGCGGTCTACTGCTGGAAGCCTTGTTGATGGGTAACGTCATCAATGGTTGTAACAACTGCATTAAAAGCTGTCCAAATAACGCTAAAAATGAGTGCAAATATACAGCGATATTTGGATAGTTAGTTATTTGCACTGATCTTTGTATTGTTAGCCAATCAAATTTATCACACGGGAGACTACTTCATGTATGCTTACTATTTTGTCCTGGTGCAAGTCACTCTACTTCTCTGGACCTTTTAGAGTTTTCTTTTACAATAAAAATATATTGATCAGAGCAGTTGTATAAGATGTTTTGGTGTGTAGTATCGCTGTATATTTTTACTCGTTGTTGTAAAAATACGGCACAACTCGTAAAATATACAGCGATACTTATACACCAAAACATCTAATAAGATATATATATTCTTAAAATGTATATATTCTACACTCGAATTTTTCCTCCACCCAAAATCCTTAGAACACGCTATGTAATCGAGTGAAATGCCCAATATTACTTATAATATACCCAATTCTCTCCTGGCATTACCACCTTATTATATATACAGGACTCGCGATCAAGCTCTCGGCAACGCCCTCCGTGGCTCAGTGGTCAGAGCATTGCACTAGAATCGCAAGGTCGTGGGTTCAATTCCTGCCGGAAGGCCTGTGTAGTTGCATTTTTCGCAACTGGTCCCAGTTTGGTCTTAAAATGCATATATTCTACACTCGAATTTTCCTTCACCCAAAATCCTTAGAACACGCTATGTAATCGAGTGAAATGCCCAATATTACTTATAATAAGATATATGTCTTCACAAGGATCACCCCTGATGAAGACCCTAGATCGAAGTGTCGAAATGTTGGGTCAGGAACAGTAACTTTTTAAGCAAGAGTAGCGTTATTCTATCTTTCCATTCTCATCTTTGTTTGGTATGCTAATTACCCATCTTGAGGTCATACAGTATGTGTATAATCCGAAAAGGTTATACAGTACAGTATATCTTTGAAAATACCAAGTCAAATTAATAAAAAGAGTAAATATCATTATCGATCAAAAGTAGCATGTCAGTGTGTTTTTCCCACAACATGAAACATGTAGATTGTAGATTTTGAAGATTTTCAAGCAATTATGTGAGATAATTTTGGAATAATTTTTGGCTTCATCCTTAATTATTTACAACCTGCTTGACTGTATTTAGAAACTGAAGGCACAACACTCACTCACTATTCATGCGCTCTGACACACAAACTGAAATTGCATCTTGAGCATGTGAGAAGAGTGCTTCCAGTTTGACTCTACCAAACATTGCAGGTTTCCTCCGGGTACTCCAGTTTCCTCCTGTAGAAACACTGGACCAATGAGGGATGGCCCTTACTGGACCTGTAGGGAGAACAGTTAGCTTTTAACTGATAGAGATATCCAGTATAAATAAGATTAGTTTAGTTTAGTTCTAAAGATTCATTTTCTTTTGTTGGAAATGCAAGAATAAATTATAAATTCAAACAAACATGAACTCAACATCATGTGTGTTTCGGTATTAGCTGTGTGTGTATGTGGTGGTGGTGGTGGTGGGCTAAAATTCAAAAATTAAGTAAAGACAGAAATGGGTTAATTCCTAAATCAACCTGCAACACTACACCAGAATAGAACTTTTACACTTTAATCAACATCCAATTCTGGAAATGACTTCAGATATTACAAGTGAAACATTGCAGCAACAAGTCCATGAAAAAAAGTATTTAGCAAGGATGAAATTCTTGAATGCCACAGAACACTCCCACCATGGTTAACAGGTCTAATGGTATTTCCTCCACATATTGTGATCTACAGAAAGCATAAATAAGTACAACTATTACTCAGGTATTACCTGGGCGATAACCCACATGGTGTATAACCCGCACAGGAACAAAAATGTCACTTTTGGAAAAATAAATCAGCATATTACCCATACCATTGGATAACCTGCAGCTGCTAATAACAAGTTTGGGCAAGGGAGCACACCAGACTGACTTGTATTTCTTCTTTGTTCAGTGTTCCTTCATTTATATTCAGCCATTTTGAATAATGCGGTATATATTATTAGCGTTAATAGCGTATCACAGGCGCAAGCTACAGGGCCGAAGGAAACACCTGCGATACGCTAATGAATTATATACCGCATTATTCAAAATGGCTGAATATAAATGAAGGAACACCGAACAAAGAAGAAGAAATATAGGTCGGTCTGGCGTGCTCCCTTGGTTTGGGACCACAAAATTTTAAAAAAGTACAGTACTGTACCAGTGTTGAAAGATGAAAGTAGAATCTTTGGTCTCTGGTCTTCGTAATGGAGTCGTCTTAAGAATTCAACAGATTACCTGCACCACCCTATTACCCGCACTACCCTATTACCCACACTAATTATGTTTCCTAGCAAAATTAACAGATAACCCGTGGGTTATCACCCAGGAAATACAGTAGTCTTTTTCA